>VDFB02288934.1:0-28194 GCA_007258455.2 Sequoia sempervirens | reverse complement strand
ATGACACCTACTCAGAATGAGGAGATTGCAAGACAAGTGTAAGAGTTGATGGGTAAAGGGCTAGTGAGGAAGAGTTTGAGCCCATGTGTTGTTCCTACAGTCCTAGCACCAGGAAGGATGGGAATTGGAGGCTTTGCACTAATTCAGGAGCCATTAATAGGATCACAATCATATATAGGTTCCCAATGCCAAGAATGGAGGACCTCATGGATTGTCTATTAGGAGCATCTTACTTCTCCAAGATTGATCTAAAGAGCAGGTACCATCAGATAAGGATTAGAGAGGGGGATGAATGGAAGAAAAATTTTAAGACTAATGAAGGGCTCTATGAGTGGTTCGTGATGCCCTTTGGGTTATCAAATGCGCCTAGTACCTTTATGTGCCTTATGAATTAGGTATTGAGACCTTTCATTGGAAAGTTTTTTGTGGTTTATTTAGATGGAATCCTTGTGTTTAGTAGGTCTAAAGAACATTTGAAGCATCTTGACATCGTACTAAGGAGGTTATAATAGGAGAATTTGTTGACCAACATGGAAAAGTGTGAATTCATGAAGGAAGAACTAGTATACCTTGGGTTTGTCATCTCTAAGGGAAGTTGGAAGATGGATCCTTCAAGGTGGATGCTATTCTTATTTGGCCAACAAAAAAATCCATGGGAGATGTGAGAAGATTTCATGGACTTGCTAGCTTTTATAGAAAGTTCATCAAGAACTTTATCCAAATTTGTGCATCAATCTTGGACACCATCAAAGGAGGTAACAAAGGTAAGTTTTCTTGGACCAATGAGGCTAATAAAGGGTTTGAATATCTAATAATGAGAATAACACAACAGCCTATACTTGTGCTCCTTTATTTTGATAAAGTTTTTACCATTGAGTGTGATACTAGCAATCAAGCAATAGGGGTTATTTTGAGCCAAGAAAGTAGGCTGGTTGCATTTTTCAGTGAAAGGCTGAATGAAGCAAAGAGAAAGTATTCTTCATATGATTTGGAACTGTATGCTATGGTCCAAGCCCTCAAAAAGTGGAGGCACTACTTGTTACCTAAATAATTTTTTGTTTATAATACTGATAATCATGCCTTGAGTTTTTTGAATGCATAGGACAAACTCAGTCAATAGGCACATGAAGTGGGTAGAGTCTTTGCAAGCCTATACATTCACAATAAAGCATAAGAAGGGCCAAGAAAGCAAGGTGGCAGATGCTCTCAGTAGAAGGGTACTTTTAGTGCAAGAGATCCAACTCCAAAGCATTGGGGTTGAAGCATTAAACGATATGTATCATGAGGATTCATATTTCCAGGAGGTATACAATGTTTGCGAGCAATATTTGAATACTTTTCATAGTGAATTTTCTGAGTTTCTATTGCAGAATCGTTTTCTCTTCAAAGGAAGCCAATTGTGTGTGCCTAAATGTTCAATGAGGGAGAACATCATAAAGGAGAAACATAATGGGGGCCTTGGAGGTCATTTTGGCCTTGATAAGACCTTAGAACAAGTTAGGAGGTTTTATTATTGGCCAAAGTTGCATGTGGATGTGAGAAGGTATGTGGAAGGATGCACAATATGTCAAAGGGAAAAGGGATCTTCATCAAATGTAGGACTCTATTAGCCACCGCCCATTCCCAATAGGCCTTGGGAGTGTGTAAGTATGGACTTTGTATTGGGGTTTCCTAGAACCCAAAGAGGTTTTGATAGTGTCTTTATGGTAGTTGATAGATTTAGTAAGATGGCACATTTTGTTCCTTGTGAATGCACCAATGATTCATCTCATATAGCAGGTCTCTTCTTTAAGGAGGTTGTTAGAATACATAGATTTCCTTTAAGTATTGTTTCTAACAGGGATTCTAAGTTTATAGGTCACTTTTGGAGGACCTTGTGGAAGAAACTTGGCACAAATTTGTCCTTTAGCTCTCATACCATCCACAAATGGATGGAAAAATTGAAATGGCACTGAATAGATCATTGGGATACCTCTTGAGATGACTTACCAAGGAACATGGACAAGCTTGGGATATGATTTTACCTCAGGCTGAATTTGCATACAATGACTCCATGAATAGGAGCATTGGAAGAAGCCCTTTCAAAGTAGTCTATGACATGCACCCTAGAGGGGTCTATGAATTAAGAGATCTACAAGGAGTTGATAAGATAAGTGCTCAAGGAGAGGACTTTGCTATTACAATTAGGGATATCCATCAACAAGTGAAGGAAACTCTACAAAAGAATGTTGAGAAATAAAAGGAAAGAGCATATTTGAAGAAGAGGGATGTTAAATACAAGGTTGCAGATATGGGGATGACTCACTTGAAGAAGGAGAGACCTCTAAAGGGAAAGTATACCAAAATCATGATGAAAAGGATAGGACCTTGCAAGTTGGTCTGCAAGTTTGGCCAAAATGCCTATGAAATAGAGCTACCTCCTAGGGTGGAAATCTCTCCTATTTTTAATATTTCTGATTTGTATCCTTTCAAAGCTCTTGTGAATATAGGTGATGAAGTAGGTACAATAGCAATGGAGGATGAATATTGGGTAAAGGACCTATCCCCAACGAACCTTTGACTCTTGAATGCATCCTAGACACCAAGGAGATAAAGAGGACTATAAGGAAGGTCTACAAGGAATATTTGGTTAAGTGGCAAGGTCTACTTGAAGAGGACACCACTTGGATGTTTGATACTAACATTAAGCAACATGGGACTACTGTAGAAGACCTAATCTAAAGAGGACTTGAGATCTTTTTCTTGCTTGGAAGTATGATGCAAGAGCACCTATGGGTCTAATGGGCCTAATGTGTTTGGTTTTTTATTTTTCTTAGTAATTTGTGTATTGGAAGATGAATAAGGTTCTAGGGTCCATTTCAAATTTTTGTAATAGGTTTGTTTCAATGGTTTCAATGTAATACAAGGTCTCCATCCTCATTTTGTAAGCTTAGTGCACCTTGGAAAATTAAGGAATAAGATTTCCATGATGCAACCAGGAATCTGAGGGGAGTTACCTTGATAATTAGAAGAGTTTTAGATTCCTTTGACAAATCTTGAAGGCTCTTTGTGGTCGAGTTGGTGAAAGTTGTACAAATTGCCTTAACTAGGCAATTAGAGGTAAAAACATGAGTTAGTTGGTTTCCAATGTCCTTGATTTCAAAATACAGTTAGTGTAAATTGGAGGGAAGTTGGAAGGCCTTAAATATTCCTCTCTTGGTCAAGGCAAGGCTGTTTTTGAAGTTTTGGAAGGAGTTTTGCAATAATGAGTTTGCTGATTTATGTTTTTTCTTGTAGAATTTGCTGATCCCGTACTTGGTACGATCTATTTTTTTTTTGTGATGATCCATTCATGTAATGGTTGGATATGTAATTGAATAAGCTTCATTTTGAATATGGAGTGGTGATATTTCATTGAGAAACAAAGGAGTTATCCTAATTTTACTATTGGGTGGTCTGAAAACCCTTAAAATCAAGGTTTTGGGTGAAATATGTGGATTTCTTCCATTCCCACGTGGTAGACTTGATCATTCTTTGTGGGATGGAATATTTATGCCTGTAATACTACTTCAACAATGTTTTAGAGAACAATAGTCTCATTGGAGGAAGTGGTGCAATATTTTTGGCTTGACATCTCTATGTGTAAGCAACTAATAGTGTAAATGAGTTTACAACGGTTTGGCATCGTGAGCAACAGGAATGATGTGTATGGGGTGTGGAAAAGCAGCAGGAGTTTTATTTTGGGCTTTGGGGTGAAGGGGTGTTCCTAGATAGTCAAGACCCAAGTGTAGGTCTGTGAATTAGGCCTCTTGGAGCAGTAGTAGAAAGGGATATTGTGGGTTATACCTTGAAAGTCAATAGGAAAGGTTTTGGGAATTTTTAGGGGTCCATATTGGATGTCAGAATCCATATTTTTGGTGTCTTAAGATTCCTCCATGTGGATTTTTTATTGATTGTCCTACCGGCAAGGGCTACTAGCCTTAAGGGAAACAAGGTCTAAATCAGCATAGTGGTGGGTGTTTGGTGAAACCTAAGTGCAAGAAGGTTGTTGAACCTTGAATTGGCCTAGTTAGGCATGTTCCAAGTGTTTTCAAGTTTGGTGAGAGGTATGAGTGGGAACCCTAGGTGTGTGGGGTTGATCTCTTAAAGGAATAATAGAGTTTATGACTCCTTATAAGAGTATTTGAGAGAAGCATTGAGTTGGAGTGACTTTACCATTTTTGGTTGTGAGTTTACCTTCCTTGCCACTCTTCATCACCACCTTAACTTGGTAAAAAATTCATGAAATTCATTTTTTAAAATCCTATAGTATGCGAAGCATAGAATGTGACACATGTTTCAGATTCAAAAACTGTGATACCGTTTAAAAGCTATAGATGTTTTTCAATCAACCTATCAATCAGGACTTTAGTCGTAATTCAAATAGAAAATGAATAATAATCATTTATTAAATTCAAAGTAAAGCATAATTTATATTGGTGGAAAGTTGAGAATCTCCTTTAAAAACCCTTTTTGTTTCATCAATTTTTAGTAAAAAAAAAGTCGTCAGCTACATACCCTACACAAACCCATCATATCACCACTTTTTGTCCCATCATGATTATGTACATACCTCGATATCTTTTTCAATTCTTGATAAAATTGAGTGTCGTAAAAAGTTGCAGAAAGGTAAGACTGAGATCTAAAAAACCCAAAAACCATTTTTTAAGCTTTAATTCACCCATTTTTTGTGATTTAAAAAATGTGACAAGTTTCAAGCAAAAATCTAGGTGTGACCTACAAAATTCTTTAAAAAAACACTCAAAAAATTAAAGTTTTCCCTTCTTCTAGCACCATTTTATGGATGTAGATCTTAGCTAAGCTAAACATTATTGTGATAAGCAATTTAAAACAACGTAATTAGATAAATCAAGTTGCATTCCCAATGAAGTTCTTGCAAAGTTAAACTAGGAAGTCATTAAAACTTGAAATAAAGCTCAAATTGCACAAAGAATCCTAATTAAACTCAGCAAACCTCATCCCACTGGGGGATTGGTGCTGCATCAGATGTGGAATTCAACCCTTTCCCAATCCCTTTTTGTTGAAATAAGCTTGGATGATGTTGAAGCAAATGCTCTCAAATGGATGTGATAAAATCCAATTGCCCTCAAAGATAGTGATAACAATTGGAGTATGCAAATGTGTCAAGTATGGATGCTCAAATTAAATTTGGATTATGCTAAAATGTATTCAAACTAAGTTACCATGGAAGCCATTAATGGATGCTTAAGCTAACTATGTATGAAATTAATCTAATATGCTAAAATAAAAGTGCTCAATATGGATGCAAGTGAGTGTGAATTTTAACAACACAAGTTTTCTATCAAAAGGTGGATCCCTTTCTCTCCAAATAGTGATCTATTTATAGGAAAGTAAATGAGAAAACAAGGGCCTAGATTGAAAAGATCAATCAATGGTCAACAATGAAAGGAGGATGAAACATGGATTGAGGATTCCAATCCATGGTCAAAGCTAAAAGTTGACAAGGATAGACTAATTTAATCAATGGTCCAAATTAGCTCTCAAAAAACACATTTCCTAAGAATTGGGAAGAGGTTAAGAGATATTTTGTTTCATAAGAATATTCTTTTTTGGAGGAATGTGCAAAGGAGAAATATTTCAAGAATATTCCCTTGCAAGTGGGAAGGTGAGGATAATTAACAATTTAGTTAATTAAAACTAAATTGAAATGTGCAAGAGGAGGAATAATATGATATTCATTAAATAATTGATTCAATGCCAAGAATATTCCCTTGCAAGTGGGAAGGCGAGGATAATTAATAATTTAGTTAATTAAAACTAAATTTAAATGTGTAAGAGGAGGAATACTATGATATTCATTAAATAATTGATTTAATGAAAAGGGGGATAAAATATGATATTTAATTAAATGGGTTAGGGTTATTTAAATAAATAAGAGGACTTTGGGATCAATTATTTATTTAATTTAATAGGTGAAATGTTAGTGTAAGAGGGGGTGAATTAACCCAATTAGGTCAATAGGATCAATAAGTGAAAATGAGGCATTTGATTAAATGACTAAGTTAATTTAATCAAGCAAGCGAAAATAGTATGAATTTCAAGATGAAACGATGTCAATATATTGTATTCAAATGTGTATATCATTCAAGACATTTTTAAGTGTCTAAAGTACCAATGCCACCTTGTTGATAGAATATTTTGAAGAAATTATTGTTTTGTATCCCATAAATATATTGGGCCACATAAACCTCCATTATTTATAATTAGATTGTTTGAAATTTGTCTATCCAATTTCCTAAAGATTACATGTCTTTGAAGGTTTGGATGTATGATCTTTTTATTTTACCTATTTGGAAGGGTTCAAACATCTATAAGCCATAATAACTAAGATGTTTGATAAAACAACCTTTTTCAATCTATAAAATCAAAGGGTCAAACAAATCATATATTATAATTTAAATTATTTACAAAATATCATACAATCTTGTGCTTCTTAAGTTGTGTTATATGGTTTAATAGTTATAAAAGTTTTTAGTTATAAGATAAAGTGTATGAAACATTTTGGCAGACAATTATATGATATTGATTATTACTACTAATGCTACAATGTATTGATACAATCTAATGTTATTTATCTTTTTACTTAATTCATCTTAATGCCAATGCTCTTGTGATATATTAGGCTCTAGTTTCAAATTGTAAATTCTTATGTGAAAATCCTATTATACTCTATAAAATTTAGCTTTGAGGCTGCAACTTCTCACCATGTGAATGGTAAAGAATAATTTTTTATATGCATGATTACTTGTAGATATTTATTACAATGATACTATTGTGATCAACTAAATAAAATATGAATATTCAGTAGATTTATTTTTTATTTTTGGGGAATTGTAGGGAAATGAGGATCAAAAGAGGGTCATGAGTGGCCTTTTCTTTTCTTAAATCAACAAAGTTTAAAATTCAATAAGGAAATCAAGATGTCTACATTTAAAATTTGGAGTTATAAAAAAAGGATAACTGTAGTGCTCTAAATCTACTTTCTAAACCACTAGGAATTTTAAAATATGGTTAAGATTAAGAAGTTCAAACATTTGGTGCACACAAAAGTGATCTTATTTTTATAATACTAAAAAATAACATAGATTAGTTAGTACCATCTCATTTTTTGGTTCATTAAGAATTATTTTAAATTAATTGATCAAAAGATAGTAAAAATTATATTGTTCAAGCTATATTTTTTATTGAATAGTTTTATTTTGATGATTTTTTAAAGTAAATGCATCCTAAAATACTATTCAAAAGAATATGAAAGTCACATAACTTACACTATTTTTTCAATCTCTATTGAATGAAGTAAAAAAATCTTATATATATTTTAAATTTAAATTAGTGGATTATAAAATACGTAATTGAAAGTACACGTGTTTATAACATATAAAAGAAGTACTAAAAGTAAAAAAGAAATTAAAATCCTAATTTATTTAGCTATACAAATATCCTTAGAAATATATAAAGATTAATCATGATGAAAATGTCATACTTATGTTAATTTGTGAATCAAGGAAGAATCCAAATGTGTATGAGCAAGCAAAAAAAACCACTAACATCAACTATCTATGTGCCAAGTAAGTTTCAAAGATCCTATGTAAATTTACAATAAGTTTCATTATTTTACTAGTATAATGTCATCCACATGAATTCAATTCGATTCAAGGGAAGTGATGGAATTGAAAAAAATAATATGTTCTAGGATATCATTCTAGATTTCATCATGTCACTCTAGGCTATCAAAAACTAATGATAAATTCATCATCTAAAAAGTATCTTTATCATAAAGAATAATAAATACTACAAAAATATTATTCTGTGCCTATCTATAGGTTTGGGATTAGATTTCTACCCAATAAAAAATGTTGTATCTTTTAGGAGTCTAATCGCTCTATATTATTAATATTTATTTATGGGAGATTTCTCTTGGTTTTTATATATATATATATATATATTTTTACAGTGTATTAAGTTTGGTGAGATTTGAATTGGTATGTTGTTGTTTATAATTGATGTCAATTTTTAAATAATAAGAAGTGTTTTTTATTAAATTAGTTTTTTAATTATTAAAATTGAACATTTATTTATGAAGTTGAATTTTATTAAAATTTAGATCATTATTCATTATGATATTTAGTCTGAAAATAAATTAAATGAACAATAAATATATTTATTAAAATTGAACTTGTATTTTGGTGGTAAATAAAAGGTTGAACAATGTTCTAGAGAAGTTGAAAAAAAAAGTCAAAAAATTTTCAAAAAATAAATACTACTATTAAGAATTATTGAAATAATACTATTAAGCATAATTGACATATGTTTTTAATGTTTTGGTTAATGTGGTATAGTGGGCTCCCAACATACAGTAATGGTGACCTTATGAACAATGTTATTAGTAATATCAATATTTAAATGTAACCATTGGATTTTTTAAGATACTTATAGTAATGGATTTTGATGATTGATATTGAACCATATTCAAATAAAAAATAAAAGTAACATGAAGTAGTCAAATACTAAACAAAAAATGGAAAACATAGAACAGGTGATGGATGTGTTTCTGCTTCACGTTGTGTGTGGGCGAGCTAGGGCTTCATCGCCTTAGCTCAGCCTGCCTTCCTTTTGTGTGGGGTGGTGAGAGGTGAGTGCTAGCACGCGTGTTTGGTGTGGGGAGGAGATGACGACTGAGGGGTGCCAAATTATTTGACTTAAAATTTATGATTTCACAATTCCTGCTATGGTTTTTTCTTCCAGGCTAGTCAAATGGCAAGAGGCCCATGGGGAATCTTCTATGTCTCGGCCTCCATGGCCTCCTATTACTTCTACTCCAAAAGTAGTAAATGGGAAGAGGCCCACTGCCGAGGTACTAGAGTCGACTCCCCCCATTGTTTCCCGACTTGTTCCTCCTGCTCTCGTTTAGGAGCCTATCCCTCTACCAGAAATGACTATACTGGGCACTGCTATGGCTGAGTAGGAATATTTAGTCCCTTCATAGCTTTGGGCCTCTAGCTCAAAGAGTCACAGAAACTGCCTTGCACATGAGTGCAGGCATTGGAAAAAGGCTCTGGTAGTTGAGCAGACTACTTTGCAGAAGAAGGAATAGGAGACGATCGCACTTGTATCAGGGCCTCCTACTGTGTCCTTCTCTCTCCTCCCCTCTACTTCCCTTCAATCTAGGTCAATTTCACTTTTGGCTCTAATTGTGAGTGTGAATGTGCTTGACCCCAAAAAGGTGTAGGTTTTTATCACTCCTTCAGTTGAACCACCCTTGTTGATGTCCCTCCCAGACATCCCACTATTCCCAAAACCCATGGACATGCCAAATACCTTGATGGTGTTCACCATGGTTTTCTCCTCCTCCTCTTCCTCCTCACCCCTTGCCTCATTTGTGGGGAGTTCACATCCCCCGACGAAGCAGAAGGTAGAGGTTGGCCCTTCCAACAATGGAGGGTGTGGGAGGATCCCACCTTCTCCGAAGGTTTCTCTTGCGGTAGCTTGTTCTATCCTAGTAGCAAAGCAAGTCTCGGCTTCCCTTGAGTTTTTCAACACTCCAGAGTCACTTCATGATCCAAGCAGTGAATCTTGGGTGTAGTCCTCTCCATCCTTTGAGGTATACCATGCCACTCCTATAAAGTGGATTTTTAACTCACTAGATGAAGTTTCTTCCTTGTCAGTGATCTTCGCAAATTCGCTGACCATAACTCCACAAGAGCCTAGTGGAGAAGACCTTGTGGGGCCTTCTTCTTTAGCCCTTGTTGCAGGAGGGTTGGAAGCTCCTCCCCTTAATATTCCACCACTATAGGTTTGTCCTCCTTCCCCTTCTAAGATCTAGATTGGGAAGCAGATGACCTCTTGGTCAATAAGTGTTAGGGGGAAGCCTCTTCTTTATCTTTAGATTAGATGTGTGTGTGTTGTGATGTGTTCCCCTGTAATTGTGTTATGTGTTCCTGGATGGCCCTTGTCACCCTTGTTGGTGCTTGGATACAAGAGTGATTTTGTGTCGTGAATCTTCTTCTTTTTGTATCATCATTCTTCCATGTTTGTGTTTGATTTTCATCAAATTGGGGATGATGCAAAGTGTTGGGGGCATTTAGGCTTCCCTTCCATGTTGACCCAAATTTTTATTTTTTACATAATTTTTGGTGCATTCTTCCTGACTTGGTGGGGATTGATTATCTTTTTCCTTGTACCACGGTTACCTACTATTTATATAAGCATGAGCAGATATGATCCCATGAAACTAGATCCTCCTATGTCCTCTTTTTGTGATTATTTCTCTTTCACTCTCTTCTTATCTTTCTCTTTTCTTTACTTGAGTTGACCCTCTCATGTGTGACAACACCAATTCTATAATACTTTGTACTACCACCAAAAAAGGATGCCTTTTTCTTCCTTGATTTGGGAATAAATAACAATAAATTGGACTCAATGTCACCTTGGTATAGTGTTGAGAGGTGTTTTACACACCCACATTAGGTCATGGGCCCTTTTTAAGCTAAATTAACCTAACTCTGTCCTAATTTAATATTTTAAAATGTATTTATTGACATTTTCACATTAAATTTGGAAGGCTTGTACATCAAGTGAACCTAATCTTGTGTTTTAATGTGTTTTATACATTCACATGGGATTTAGGGCCCTTTTAAACTAAATTCACTCAATTTTTTCTTAATATAGTGTTGTAAATTATATTTATTTACACTTTCAAATTGAATTTTGGGACCTATTGCATTTATAACCTTTATATCATCATTAATAGGCCCCTATCACCCCATATTGTGCATCCTAAGGCATATTCTGATAAAAAACCCAACTAGATCAACATATGAACTTAATTTATGCATTCCATAACACTTTAGCTAGCAAAATGGTCCCTATGGGACCTGTTGATGATGTTTTTTGCACAACAACAAATTAGACATAATACGAAATCCTATCTCTCTTGAAAGGTAAATCTCTATGAGCAAGCTTCAAGAGATAACCCCAAGGTCTTTAATGTCAGGTCTTGACAATGCTTAAACAACTCAGTGACAAATGTGAAAATGTTGGTAATTACAAAGGGAACTTACTACAAGCAAATTAGACTAAATCTTGAATTTATCAGATCTGGCAATGTAATGATACTTCAATCCTAAATCTAATCCAAATTAAAGAAATTACAAAAGGTTAGGGTTTTAGAGAGATTTATAAATTTAACTACTCCTAAGATTAACAATGCAAATGATAAATTACTTGAAATGGACCAATCCCTCATCAACTAATTCCCGCTTGACCAAGATAAATCTACAATCTCACAAAAATAGTGCAATCTTCTAAGGATTTAAGATTTTTAGATTATGAACGTTCATCCAAGACAACAATTGCAATTGAAATGAATAAATATCCACAATCGAACTAAGCACAATGAATATAAAGGTTCAGGCTAACTTTGCAAATCAACTAACAATCGACTAGCTACACCAAGGATTGCTGGAACACTTCAAGCATCTAATTATAAACATCATTGAATAAGATCTAACATACATCTAATAACCTTGAGTAATTTTAAAGATAGATTCATAAGAACCATGCAAGATAAGTAAACACAAAAGAGATCACTAGAAAATCACGATGTCTTCAATTGTATTGAATCACCCAATTTCAACAACAATTCTAATGTTTTGTTACAACACTTGCTCGGAAATTGACTAACTTCTACCTCTACCTTACTACCTAATTCACTTTTAAGAACTATCTTTATCAGTCTGTCTATGTATTCTATATATTACAAATGAGGGGAAATGCCAAATTTATAGAGAACCCCAAAGCATGTCAGCCTAGCAAAGGTTTTACAATAATAAAATAGCCACAAAGAAGTCAACCCAATTGATGTTACAATAATAAATGGCCATAAAACAGATTGTCCCAAGGAGAAATCAAAATAAAATAAATTGGCATTAAATGCTTGATCTCAATCCAAGTCGGCCTGGGATCTTCAATACAATTCAAACCAAGGCATGAGAGGGAAGCACAAGTTTCAATGCAACCCAATATTAACTGCTTCCTTCTAGCCCTAGACAGGTTGGCCAAGAGAAATTTGAAATAAGATAAGAAATGCATTAAATGCATGGGACTCGTCTAGGTTGGCGACAAGTGAAGTAATAAATGCTTTTAAATCCTCTAATCAAATTAATCTCCTCCAGAGTTTCCCTTCAATCATGTTAAATCTACCCTGCACTCAACAAAAACCACCATTAATATTCATTATAACACTATGGGTATGTGTAGGATCATCATGGAAAAAATAGGCCCTTAAGTGACAAAAAATTCAAAAAAATTAGAGTTAGGCAACTTGACGTAAAAATTTGAATAAGTTATCTATATTATTTTAAAAATATGTAAAAATAGAATCTGTAGCAAATTGAATGTAGTTTCTAAACTATTAGGTTTATTTTAAAAATAAAATCTATTTAATTTGAAATTTAAAATTCAATCTTGATAGATACTTAAATTTAAGGAAAAAAATAAGAAGTATAGGTGTCTATCGACCACCTAAGCACACAATAAAATGATAATATTTTTTATAAGATTTTATATATAAAGTGGGGACGGCTCATATCCGATGTGATGCATATTTTTTCTGTATTTTTTCAAGTAAATAATTGATTAGTATTTTCTTATTATAACTTTTAAAAATATAAAGCGCTTATATGTTTGACCACCTTAACTTGGTCAAAACTTCATGAAATTATTTTTGTTTTTTTAATCCTATGAAACCATGTGAGCATAAAATGTGATACATGTTTCACATTCAAAAAATATGATATTGTTTAGAAATACTAGGGCACTTGGTCGACCTATCAATCAAGACTTTAGTCATTCTAATAGAAAATGAATAATAATTATTTATTAAATTCAAAGTAAAGAATAATTTATATTGGTGGAAAGATGAGAATCTCCTTTAAAAACCCTTTTCATTTCATCAATTTTTGGGTTAAAAAAAAGTCGTCAGCCACATACCCTATAAATACCCATCATATTGCCACTTTTTGACCCATCACTTTTTGGCACGTTACTAATAATATATTCAAAATTCAAATAAATCCAAGAAAATATCAAAATCCCACAAAAAAATTTTAATGCAAAATTTCTACACAATTCGGTATTTTCACCCCTCTGCAGAATCCAGGCTAGAAGGGATATTCAAGAAAATCCAGACCAGGCAGATTCTGTGAAAACAAACAATAGTCAAAAAATACTAGAAAATGCAAAGACAATGAGAATTTCAGGAAAATCCAGAGGGAGCAGAAATCTGTAAAGTAGGAAAAACTCTAGATTTTCAGGAAAATGTAGAGGACGAGGGAAATCGAGGAAATCCACCAGCACAGGAAAATCCCGAACCTGACAGAAAACCTAAACTTCAACATTCTCCAACGATCTCCCTCAAATTGATCAAAGATCACAAATTTGAGGACCCAGGCTCAAATGCTAAATCACTCATTGATGGATATAGACTCAGAATTCACTCGAGGGAAATTCGATCGGTATTGGTTATGGCTCCAAAGTAAAAACCTTAAATCTTAACCATGAGCGTACAAAGTAGGCCATGAGATGCAGGAATTTAGACTCAAAACACAACTAAAATGCCAAAGCATGACAAGACTGAAAAATTCCAACCCAAGAGAATGCAGATGATAAAGCATAACAACAAGAGTCCCCAAAAATTAGTTAAATTTGGAAACCCAATGGCCAGATGGAAATTTGGGAAAATCTGGATGGGGCGAAAAATCCTGAACTGGCTCAAAAACCTGAACAACAACCCTAAAACCAGAGTTTGGAAGAAATCCGAGAAAATCCAGACGAACTGGAAAACCTCGAACTTGGGTGAAAACCTGGATTTCACCCAAAAACTTAAGATTTTCAATATGCAACTTAGGGAAAACACCTAGGAAAGCAAGATGAACACTTTAAACTTATGCTAAGGCAATTTAAATCCCCAAAATCAAAGGGATGAAACAACAAGAGTGAAAACAAAAGAGGGTCCCTGCTTTTAGCGAGGCGTGTGTGCAAAAAACTGCACAACAAATGGTGACTTTGCTAGGGAAATGCTCCAAAGTATTTGATGATGGACACGAATCATGAACCCAAAATATCTTGTTTTGACCTCACTATCAGACAAACAAATAAAAACGCAAGATAAAAGAATCAAAACCAAAGGTGGACTGAACCTTCAATAGACTAAAAATCCAAGTGTGTGCACATGAGTTCATTTCCCTCCTCGAGCCACTACAGAAACCAAGTTCAATCAGGACATGGTACGTAAAGATTCTAACTTCAAAAGCAACCTAGATAGAGCCTCGCTACCAATCAAGCATCTATAGCCCCGAAAAGGATATCGTTGTGACTCTCTCGAACATAGCTCTATTGCCAACCGAGCGTCCATAGCCCTGATAGAGATATTTGGATACCCCCAATAAGTTTAATTCATTCTTTTGATTTTCAATATTTCACTTTTCTTTTCTTTTTATATTCTTTCTTTTCACTTTTCATGTCAACTTGTGAATATTGAAGTTCACACTCAGGGCTGAGAACCACAGTGGCACTAAAGCAGAAATAATATTTTTCACCTACCATGACCTCACAAGGACCCTACTGCAACCTCAAGATTCTTTTAAGATGCATAAGAGATATAAGATTTCAAAATACTTCAAATTCAAATCAAACCAATGACCCAACCTCTTTAAATCAAACATTTAGACTGCATGATGATAACAAAAACCTCAACCATCCATTCAAGATACATGATTAAAGTTCATCAATGAAATATTTAGAACAATCCTAGATAAAAGAATATTTGTGCAGGAACGATACTTCCCTAACCAAAAAGTAGAAAACCCAAGCCAGAGAAGAAAAGAAACAACCAAACCTAAACCCAAAGCAAACCTAAACTAACCAAAGCAAACTAATTCTCAAGCAATTTATCCCAACTATGTACAAAGAGACTCATAACCACTCATCATTAGACAGGGTGAACTGAGACCCACTCCTATGCAATTCATCAATGCGTGGAAAAGCAACAAGGTAATGGTAACAATCCTCAAAAATGCAAATTTATCTTTATACTCAGCAAAATAAACCTCAAAAATGTAGCATTCAAATTCAACCTCATAATAAGGAATAATCAGCAATTGAGGCAATTCATTGAAACCATGATCAATCCATATGCAAGTTGTCTTTCCCAAATTCCAATAATCAAATTGATAAGATTTAGAATTCATAGCAAGGAGAGAAACAACCTGATTTTGTACTGCTATAGACTGAATATTATATTCATCACCCTGTACTTGTGAAGAGTTGATGTCTATTTCATCAGGAGGTCTCAATTGATGATGCAATATCGCTCTTGCATTTGGAACCTGCAAAAAAGAATTGTAGTCTTTAATGAATAATTCAGGATGAAAATGAGATTGGAAAGATTCATAAGTATAAACATGGAACTTTTCACCTATATGCACTTCTTCATGAGGGATCAATGTTGAAAATGTAAAAGCCTCATCATGCATAGTAGCTTTCCCATCATGATGTTTGTCAGGAGGCCTCATAGACTGATCTATAAGCATGGCCTCATATATTGCAATGTAGTCAAGCTCACCAACATCAACTGCAACATTTATATTTTCAACATCATTCAGATTTTCTTGCACATCTATATGAATCACATCAGCTATCTTGTCATTAGTACACGAAATCTGTGAATTTTTTTTATTGAATTTATCAACAGAAAGAGGAAAAATAGAATGTGATGAGTGAAGGGATTCCCTAAATTCCTCTCCTATTCACATTTGTTCTGGTTCTGTATTGTGACTGCTCAAAATATCAACTCTTTCATTAAGTTCTTCCTCACATCTTACATGATACTCATTAGTAGGTTGTTGAAGTTGTTGTATTGAAATCTCCTCCAGAGCTACTTCTACTTTAACTGCTATTCCTTTCTCAAATCCAATTCCAGTTGACTCTTCCACTAGACATTCACCGGTAGCTTGTTGAAATTCCTTTATTGGAGGCTAACCCTTCATAGTTTGATGCACTTGATTTGATAACCATACTTGCTCTTGTGCCTCCTCTGTTGATTCCACCGATGCTTTAGTATTGTCGGATTTATGAATAGGCATATCATGTAACATGAGGATTTCCTCAGCCTCCCATCCTTGAGGGCTAACTGTCAGTGCATAATTTCCCAAGCTTGTTTCAGACAGAAATACCTCCTTAAAAGTATTTGTATCAACATGGACTGAAGCACCCTTTTGTTCAGAAAGCATATTTTTTTCAAGAGACTTTAGTACTGCATCCCTAATGGTAGGATCCCTTAACAACTCATGAGAAAAGAGACTTACTTTGACTTTCTTGAGCTCTTTGACCACATACTCTCCTATTTTCTCTACAGTCATGGTGGAACAGTTATCCTCAGAGCCAACCACAAACTTATCCCCATTACTTTCAACAATTCCTCCTTTATTAGCATCAAACTATCCATTTATGAAATACTGAGTAGCCGCATGATGGAATGCTTGAACTTCTCCAGTTGTGTATTCTTCTTCATCTAATGGGCCATTATCATTCTCCTCATTATTTCCAAAGGACTGAACCATAGATTCTTCATTGTATACATACCTTGTTTCAAGACCTTTATCCTGTTCTCTTTCTAGTCCATTTTCTTCACTTCTTGGAAATGGGGCATGATTCACCACCATAACTGATATGTCATAAGGATTAGATGGCACTATCTCTAGCCCACTCAAACTGTTGTTGGCATTTTGGAATTTTGGCTAGAAAATAGACACAATAGTTTGGAATTCTTGACAATCTGACTCAGAATGCTGAGTAGTATTATGAATCCTAAACCATCCTGACAAAGATGTTTTTGCCAGATAAACTTCACTAGATTTCTCCTGATTGTTTTCTTGATCTAGAGAGGTTAAGGCTCTTCCATTATTCTGAAGTGGTGGCTTCCTTCCATAATCCTTATCAAGATGTTGTCCTCTATCAAAGTCCTACCCCTGAGCTTGCATCATATCCCTGTCACTTTGATCATGATTAGACTGAATCTCCCTTTGGGTTGCCTAGGATTGACTATCCTGGTTCCTAAGGTAGGTGAATTTAGTGTCCAGCTCTCAACTAGCTCTGTGAGTGCATCCAATCTCTCCTTGTCTACACTATTTGATAGAGGAACAATACCCGCTGAATTCTGCATATAAACAGTATGCGATCCATGATTCAAGGGTTGATTAAATATCTCAAAGCTCTGCAAATAACTAGGTATATTAGCTTGTTGATGAAATAATGCAGGATGGTTCATATTTGGAGGGTAATTTGGCATGGGTGGAACTTGATAGGGATGATCTGGGTGTGAAACCAAGGGTGATTAAGGGAATGAACTCATCATAGGTGTTTGATTAGCCAAGGTTCCAGACAAGTGTTGTCTCAAATCTGTATGCACCTTAATAGCCATATCATAAGCTTCAAATAAGCTACTAGGAGGTTTTTCCTTCCATTTGATGAAAGTAGATGTTAAACTATCTAAAGCTTCATAATAAACTTCCCTGGCAGAGGCATCATCTATAGCATAAGGGTGTTGTAGCCTAGCATAAGCCCTATGAAATCTATTATTGAAAGCCACTATTGGTTCATTTGCCTCCCTCCCGAGCTTGGTAAACTCCAAAGTAGCTCATTAGCACTGATTGGATCTGAAATTTCTATGAAAATGCAGTCTCAAGCTTAATCCAAGTAGTGATAGACCCAATAGGAAGATGGTTATACCAACTAAATGCCTCACCCCAAGGGAATATGGGAAAAGTATGCATGCAACATCCTCATGATTAATTCCCCTATCCTTAAGGGTAGTTTTAAAAATCACAATATGCTCGTCTGTAGTCTTTTTGGGTCATTAATGTGAAACTTGGAACAAAAAAGCTCAGGGTTCTTAGGCATAGGATTGCAATGGTTGAAAGATAAGGGAGATGGGTTTCTCACCAAGAAATACATTGGTGGAGGTGGGGGTGGTAATGGCTAATCTATGGATGGCTGACTTTGTGGAATAGGGATGTCCTCAGAATCGGATGAGGATGGACTTGATGAAGATGGGGATGATGAAGATGGTTGGGTGGATGATGATTCTTCCCTTCTGCTAGTCCTTCTTGACCTAGTAGGGGCTTGCAATTCTTCAAATTCCTCTTCTCCTAGAGTAGATTTAGTTCTTCTTCTAAATATTTTAGGAGAGATAGCGTACAAAAATTGATCCATGTTAGCTTATTCATTTCCTCCTTCTAGTGCCAATCTGTTGATGTTTTCTATACAACAACTTAGACAGAATATGAAATCCTATCTCTCTTGAAAGGTAAATCTCTATCAGCAAGCTTCAAGAGATAACCCCAAGGTGTCTAATGTTAGGTCTTGACAATGCATAAACAACTTAGTGATAAATGTGAAAATGTTGGTAATCACAAAGGGACGTTACTACAAGCAAAGACTGTATCTTGAATTTATTAGATCTAGCAATGTAATGATACTTCGATCCTAAATCTAATCCAAATTAAAGAAATTACAAAAGGTTATGGTTTTAGAGAGATTTATAAATTTAACTACTCCTAAGATTAACAATACAAATGATGAAATACTTGAAATGGACCAATCCCTCATAAACTAATTCCTGCTTGACCAAGATAAATCTACAATCTCATATAAGCAGTGAAATCTTCTATGGCTTTAAGATTTTTAGATTATGAATATTCATCTAAGACAACTCAATTGCAATGTAAATGAATAAATCTACAGAATCAAACTGAGCATAATGAATATAAAGGTCTAGGCCAAATTTGTAAAGCAACTAAAAATAAGCTAGTTGCAAAAAGTATGGACCAGGGATTGCTACAACACTTCAAGCATCTAATCATAAACATCATTGAATCAGATCTAACATACATCTAATAACCTTGAGAAATTTGAAAGATAGACTCATAAGAACCATGCAAGATAATTCAACACAAAAGAGATCACCAAAAAATCACAATGTCTTCAATTGTATTGAATCACCCCATTTCAACAACAATTCTAATGTTGTGCTACATCACTTGCTTAGAAATTGACTAACTACTACCTTTGCTCTACTGCCTAATTCGCTTCTAAGAACTATCTCTATCAGTGTATCTGTCTATGTATTCTATATATTACAAATGAGGCGAAATGCCAAATTTATAGAGAACCCCAAAGCATGTCGGCCTAGAAAGGGTTTTACAATAATAAAACAACCACAAAGAAGTCGCCCAAATTGATGTTACAATAACAAATGGCCATAAAACAGGTCGGCCCAAGGAGAAATCAAAATAAAATAAATTAGCATTAAATGCTTGATCTCAATCCAAGGCAGCATGGGATCTTCAATACAATTTGAACCAAAGCATGAGAGGCAAGCACAATTTTCAATGCAACCCAATATTAACTGCTTCCTTCTAGCCCTAGATAGGTTAGCCAAGATAAATTTGAAATAAGATAAGAAATGCATTAAATGCATCAGACTCATCTAGGTCGGCCACATGTGAAGTAATAAATGCTTTTAAATCCTCTAATCGAATTAATCTCCTTTAGAGTTTCCCTTCAATCATGTTAAATCCAGCCTGCACTCAGCAAAAACCACCATTAAGATTCATTTTAACACTATTATACCATGAAGATCAAGATTAGCACGTCACCAATAATATATTCAAAATTCAAATAAATCCAAGCAAAGATCGCAAAGATCGAAATCCTACAAAAAATCGTTAATGCAAAATTTCTACACAGTTTAGGATTTTCACCCCTTCGCAGAATCCAAGCCAGAAGAGATTTTTCAGGAAAATATGGACAAGGCAGATTCTGGGAAAAATAACCAACAGTCAGCAAATACTGGAAAATGCAAAGACAGCAAGATATTCAGGAAAATCCAGAGGGAGCAGAAATCCACAAAGTGGGAAAAACTTTAGATTTTCGGGAAAATGTAGAGAACGAGGGAAACTAGGAAAATCTGCCAACACAAGAAAATCTCGAACCTGACAGAAAACCTAAACTTTGATGTTCTCCAATGATCTCACTCAAATTGATCAAAGATCACAAATTTGAGGACCCAGGCTCAAATGCTAAATCGCTCATTGATGGATCCAGACTCAGAATTCACTCAAGGGCAATTCGATTAGTATTGGTGATGGCTCCAAAGTCAAAACCCTAAATCTTAACTATGAACGCATAGAGCAAGCCATGAGATGCAGGAATTTGAACCAAGGCGGTGTCTATAGCTATATGCAAAAGAGAATGGAGAAAACTTGCTTGACAATCTATTCTACAATCAAACTTGCAGAAATCAAACCTATTCTAGAGCACACTTGCATTAAAGGGAAGTTACATGAAAGAAAATTAATATAAGAAACACTTGCATGAATTGAAAATGCTAAACTACTTCACACTTTGTTGGAAATGAAAAGCTTGTTTGAATTCAAATCTACTCTAAAAATTCTAGAAATACATTGCTTGAAATGAAACTAGAAACTATCATATTTCCTCAAGCCAAAACAAGTTTTTCTAATCTCCTCCTTGATTCCTTGATTACAATGTATTTATAGAATTAAAAGATGAGCCTCATAGTTGTGCAACATCTTGCTAGAAAATAGGAACATGTGTGGAGAAAGAAAGGATAAGTCTTCACTCCATTTTTTTGATTCAATCTCTTTTGGTTGTCCAAAACAATAATCCCTACTTTTCAGCCTTTTAAATTGTTCCAAAAAGGTGTTAGAGTGTTGAACAAGTCTTCCTTTGACCTCTTCTATCATTAAATCTTTTAAATCTACTCCTTTATGCTCTCAACTGCTCATAAATTGGGTTGAAAAACTCCCTAAATATTTACTACCCTTATATTCTCTCAACTTTTGTCCAAGTCACTCTAATTTCCTTAAATGATTGCAATTGTTGTCCCTTAACTGCTCAATCTCTTCATACTTAGTTTTGAGAATTTTGGAGAATAGAAGCAAACAAATGAACAAATTCCAAAAATTTTGGAGCATAGAAGCAAATTTTTGGAGCACTGGACTGGTAAAATTTTCTCTCAAACCATGAACTAGGTTTTTGTGAAATTTAATGGGTTTTTTTTCCTTCTTGTCTTCAAATTTCTCTCCAAAATTCTCAAGAACCCAAATCATAATTTTTAAGATGTGATGAAATCTTTGACTAGTCAAACTGAAAATCTCTTACTTTTCTCATCATGCTCATTCTTGATAAAATCTATGATTAAGTAAAATATATGTTTTTATTTGGCTAATAGATGAGACATTTTTTGTCTCATCAGGCTTCATATCTGCCATCATTTTGGTCACTCCAGGGTGTCTAGAGTATGGTGTTTCATGTACTTCCCATACCAGGCTCCTTAACTCTTCTACATCAAGTACGTACATCCTACCCTTATATCTAAGTAATCCATTAGGTTCAAAATGTAAACCCTCATACCTAGACTCTTGTGGATTATTAGTGAGTGCCTGCTTGACTTGTATGTAGTACTCATCCTCTTTCTACTTTTGCAACACTTGTCCCTTAAAGTTGGTTTGAATCGTTACTACTGAAGAAATATGGCATATTCGACTAAAGGCATCAACAAACCTATTCTCTTTCCCTTATATATAACTGATATTAAAGTCATAGTCAACTATTAACTCCAACCATCTTCTCTACCTGACATTCAGATTAGGTTGACTGAAAAGGTACTTTAACCCATTATGTTCAATTTTCAATTCAATGGGTTTTTCTAACTAGTGCCTCCACATTTGTAATGCGTGAACCACAACTGCTAACTCCAAATCATGCAATGCATAATTTTGCTCATAAGGTTTCAACTTTCTAGATTTATAAGCAGTCACTTGCCCATCTTGCATTAACACACCTCCTAAACCTTCTCTGCATGCATTTGTGATAACTGTAAAGTTACCCTCAGGATCCGATATGTTGAAGATCATTACAGTGGTCAACTTCTCTTTAAGTAGATCAAAGGCTTCTTGACATTTCTCAATCCACTCAAATTTCTTCCCTTTTCTTTGTAAAGAAGTGATTGGAAAAGAAATCTTGGAGAAGTTTGCAACAAACTTTCTATAGCACCCTACTAGACCCATAAAACTTATTTCAAACACATTCTTGGGTACTAGCCACTCAAGTACTACTTTGATCTTGGTTGGATCTATGGAGATTTTGTCTGCCGAAATCACATGCCCTAGATAATGCACTCTCCTTTGGAAGAAAGTATGCTTAGTTTACCATACAACTTGTTCTTTTTTAACCATTATAGAACTATCTCTAAATGTCTACAGTGATATTCCTCATCACCCGTCCATCCATGGGGATAATAATGGCCGAGAAAAAATTGTCTGGCGGTCTCTAAGCCACTATTCATCCAAATTCCATAAATGCATTTTTAGCCCAAAGGTGGGGATTCTAAGTCCATGGTGTCCATGTCACAGTTCAAAAACAGTCTTAGGAATATATTGCATCCTCTAGTTATCAGCGTCATTAGGATATAGTCTCCTTTTCCCCAGAATCTGAAGCCTCAGGTGATCATTGGAGGGCTTCCTGAAGCACTAGCTAGTAGAGGGAATTTGAGATGGTCTCAAACCTAGTGATTTGCAATTTTTTATATAAGTTCTAAATGTTTTTCAAAATTTTGAGATGAGTTACTTCTTTCCATCCTCCTTTTGAAAACTCGTTTTTTTTTAAGTAAAAACCATTTTTAAAGGGAGTAACGCTCAACCTAATATAACACATAACTTTTTTCATGAATGATGAAATTCTTTTCAGGTAGTTAAAGTGACTTCGATATCAGGTGCTTTCAAGTGGTTTCATGATGTTTTCGTTCATGTTTCACAATCGGTTTTGATTCAGAATAATTTGTTCAAGGTAAGACTCTATAGCGCACAACTTTTTTTTGTATATCAAAATTCTTTTTTTGGATATCATTACACTCATTTATTTTTTATAATCTGCTATTTTTTTCACATGTGTAGCAGAATAGAGGCTTGATTTTTGGTGAAAAATAACCTACATTCACAAGAAATAAAAAACAAATATAATAATTAAATTAAATTTATTTAAAATTATACTTTTTGGGAAGCTTATAATAAGGACTACATACTTATAGAAAGTAAATTTTAAATGAATTCATTTGATCCCCCAAAAGGTAAATCAAGAGTGGTTTTTTATCATTATTTTGATAGGTGTAAAGGAGACTCCATTATAGGTATGGTTTAAAACTAGCGGGGTTCTATCCAAGGGGGTTTAATCTAAGGTAGTTTGATCAAACCCTCTTCAATTGGAATGCTTTAAATGGAACTTTTTAAGGCTTAAATCATTATATTTTCTAAAAATATGTGATTTCAACAAAAATTAGAATCTCCAAAAAATTGTAAACCAGCTTTGTGGGATCACCCCATGGCTTTGTTAAGTATACAATAGTCGATGCACAAACCCAAAGTTCCATCCTTCTTTTTCACAAAAATAACTAGTACTCCCCAAGGTGAAACACTTGGTCTTATCAACCCTTTTGACAACAGTTCATTCAACTCTTCCTTAAGCTCCATTAACTCGATTGTCATCATCCTATAAGGCACCTTGGAGATAGGTTGACCCTAGAATTATATCTATAGAGAAATCAAATATCCTTTTTAGTGGAAACCTAGGTAACTCATCTAGAAACACATCCGAAAATTTTATTAATATAGGATACTTTTCCATGTCTAACATTCTAGTGTCATCTATTTCACCATCTTCCATCTCTTGGAAGCTCTAGGAATCCAATTTATCAATATCTTCTCCAAGTTCTTCAATCTTAACAACAAAGAGTTTGCACCCTTTCTTCTTAGCCCTCACTAGTTGCATTGATGAGATTTGACAAATCTTTCCTTCTCTAGGCATCCCTTGGAACTTAACTTAGTTACCAAAATCATCTAGGCACTCAACAGATTTTGCATGGAAATCTACCTTAGCCCCATGTCTCCACAACCAATTCATGCATAATATTACATCATAGGATCGTAAGGGTGTTACATATAGGTTTACATCAGTAGAGAAACTTGTAGGTAGCTCTATCTTAGCCTCGAAAAAATATTGGTCCACCTTTGTTCTTGTCTAGTTTGCATACTCTATATCCCAAGATGTTTCCAAGTGTCTATCCTTTCTATATAATTTCTTAGCTACTCTAGATGAAATGAAATTCTCAGTTGCACTAGTATCAATAAGAACTAAAATGGGTAAACCAAACAAAATACCTAGAGTTTCAATGGGAGTTGCCTGATACTCTACTTGGCGGTCATCCACTGTAGCATGTATCCTTTGCTGGAACATTTCCCGTTGAGTAGGTAGTGATATTTTGGAAGGCTTATTGGGACAATCTCTAGAAAAATTTTCTCCCCCACATGTATTCCATCCAGTAAATGGTATCTTCTTTGCAGGTTCTCCAAATCTACTAGCATTTCCACCAACATTGTTGGTGTTTCCATAGTTGGAACCATTCCTCCTCCGCTCCCTTATCGACTCTCTTCCACTATTGTGGTTACCTTTTTCTCCTTTCTTAGGTACATTTTGCACAACCTCCAACTTCTTCGGAGTTGGCTTTTCAAAAATTTCCACAATCTTCTTACGGTCTTTACTTTCCTGTTAGTTGGAGATAGCCCTAAGCTTTTGTTGCTTCTTAATTGATTTCTCATATACAAGAACCATAGTTTTAGGACCATGCATATCCACTTCTCCTCTGATTTGATTGTCAATTCCCATTTTAAATTTTCTTATACGAAAACGTTCATCCTTATGATATATAGGAAAATAACGCAAAAGTTAGGTAAACTTCTCCCAATACTCATTGACTAACATATTTCCTTGCTTCAAACTCTAGAAATCCATGATTTTTTGGTCATAGTATAGTTGAGGAAACCATTGATTGTGGAAAATCTCAAAAAATTCCCCCCATGTCAGCTTCCATGAGTTGATATTGAGTTTCAGCTTTTTGTTCATCCTCTAGGTAGAGGCTTCTCCAGCTAGTTGGTATGCACCCCATGCAACTTTAGTGGTCTTAATGTAATTTTGGATTTCAAAATAATTTTCCATTTGAACAAGACATGCCTCAGCTTCATCACTGTCGGCGCTTCCCTCAAACTTGGGTGGAACAATCTTGTTCATATCCTTAGAAAGTTCGGAAGCCATATACTTTTTATTTCTTTCTACAAATGGTGTTGATGATCTTTCTTTTTCATGATCATGGGTTTCGTCATGTCCATGAGAATATTTTTCACCTTCATTCTCATTAACAGGAACCTCTTTCTCAACCCTAGATTGTGCCCAAGGTTCTCGTTCAAGGTTATCTAACCTTGCCAAAATTTGGTCAAGCCTAGCTTCAATTCATGTTTGTCATTTCCCAACTTCTTGGCTGCCACTAGGATTTGTTCGTGTCCTCACCATCTTCATAAGATCGAGTTTTTCCTGAATGTTTATCTATGTTAGACTAAATTATATTATCAACTATCTTATGGAAAACATTAGATACGACATACATTCACACATAAATAATTCTACATAAGATTAAGCACACGCTTTTGATAAACAAATAATTTTATTCATTTCATAAGGATTTCAATATCCTTGGATTACATGGAGTGACTATTCAAATAGTTGAGTGGAGAGTATCCCTCATATTCACTCTTTAACACATAACTTAATGGAGTATATCCTACAGACTGAGATTGTTACTTGTCTCTATCTTTTTGTTCATCCCTGAATTGTTCATACCTATCCCAAAATGGATAGTAGCCTTCATAGTTATCATTTGATACATAGTTTCAAGGTTCAGTGCCAATATGGTGTTCATCAACAATATAGTCTACCCTTTTTGCAAAAATTTGTTCATGAAACCATTTCACATCTAGATGGTTTGGAGGTACATATCCCTTGGACTCGTTACTCAAGGAAAATAATATTACTTTATACATTAGAAGAACTCTAGGGTCCCTAAAGATGAATGTTGGGTTGACACTTCCTTCCAAGGGAATATCCCTGGAAAGTGATAATGACTCTGATTTTTCTGGTGAGATGGAAGGTAGATTGTTGTATGTAGCCTCCATCTTCATCTTCCTCGGCACATCACTGATCCGAGAAATTATGTGAATAAATTTTTTGGTGTCACTCAACCATATGACATTGTCATAGTTGGTTCCCTCTATTGTTCTAACAATGGCTTCTCTTTCCTTCTTGGCCTTGAGGTAGCGCTCATTTCTAATTATTGACTTTTAAGTCATTTATCTAAGACACACCATCCTGGCATAAGAATTCACAATATTAGATAATGTTGGACATAAAGAATGATGAGCTCATAGGTTCTAAAGCTAAACTTGGTAGCTCCAATACCACATGTAATATGCCAAAGCTTCACAGAATTAAATTTACTAAGTCCTTACTATGCAAGAAAAAATAAACTATGTGACAAGCCATTGCAATAAAAAAATTTCCTTTCTTTGTTGAAAATATATGAACAAAGATGCCATACAACATACAATAAGGATTTCCATTCCATTACAATATTTATAAAAGTAAAATATTATGAGAAAGTACAAAACTACATAAATAGCTCCTTTGAGCTTTATAGCGTAAGATATAGATGGTCCAAGAATCCACCTTTCAAAACCTTGGTCTTCTATCACTTGCTGAGGAGAAGAAGCATCACTCAAGTGCATTTCGACCAACCATGGACTCATATGCAGTCTCTTGCACATCTATCAATAATAGATGGCCCTACCCTTTGACAAAGGTGTTGGCAGGGTAACCTTGTATGACATACCACTTTGAGCTTAGTGTTGTGCCCTACATGACTAGTATTTATAACCTAGGCTAGGTAACCCTCATGCATTTTAAATAAACACGGTGAACTAACAGTGGAGCCCTAGGAAATCACACTACTTTGGTCAAACTTTTCTCACTTAGTATAATCGAGCAATGGTCTACCATTCACTTACACTATAGCAAGCTTGTTTTTCCTTAAGGCCATTATATCTATGCATAGGAAATCCCTCTCCCTGGGCAAGCTACTCCCCAATATAACCTATCTCTTTAACACAACCTAAGGTAACATAACTCATTAAGCAAAGTACTAGTTCCCTCCCTTCACTAGACAGCATTCCTAGGAGTAACCTACTAGCCAACTAGCATAACAAATATATAGTTATAAGTATTCTCTTAAGCTACCCATGTTCAAACATATCTTGTATAATAAAATACCTAGGTTAAAAACCCTTTCCAAACATATCTAGTATAATAAAATACCTATGTCAAACAATCTTTCCAAACATATCTAGTATATAATAAAATACCTATGTCAAAAAATCTCTCGTATCATGGAGTAAATACAAGTATTTCATAGACAGAGTAAACATATCAACTTTTCCTTCAAATTAAATGCTATTTCTCCCTAAATGCAAGTAACCATAGTAAACTTGTACAACAATCAAGAAATACTCTTTCAAAATCTTAATACAAGAAAAGGAAGATTATTCTCATGCCTGTGAAAAGCTACCCAATCAACTGACTACAAACATAGCTCTTCTAGAACAACAACTAGCTTGACCTTCGATTTCTCCATTAATTCACAATAACCTCAATCTCTCAAGTTGATAAAAATACTTCTCTCAAAATAATACTAAACTCTCTCTCAATGCTCAAAGCCTTCACTCAATATAAAGCAGAATAATACACAAGGAATGTGTAGAAGAAGAATGCTTCCCAGCAAATGAATTCATACTACTAATATTATAAAACAAGTAAGAGACCATACGGCCTAAAGATTAGGCATGCATTTGACAAAAACTTACATGCACAACAACACATGATTCACAGTCATAAGGTGGCGTACATTTGAGAGCTTACTCAACTGCTCAAAGCCACAAATCATCCTTGTTGCTTGACAACAATGAAAGACTAGTTCAAATCACCATATGGTTCAATTCGACTTGCACTCAAAAAGGATATCTACAAAGTAAAGGATACAAAGTTGTCCTAAAAATTTGGTGTGGTTTCATGCTATTGAATCTATCATTTTTTTTTTTAGAAACACATAGAAAATGT
>VDFB02288933.1:0-19891 GCA_007258455.2 Sequoia sempervirens | reverse complement strand
TATCTATGTTAGACTAAATTATATTATCAACTATCTTATGGAAAACATTAGATATGGCATACATTCACACATAAATAATTCTACATAAGATTAAGCACACGCTTTTGATAAACAAATAATTTTATTCATTTTTTTCATAGGATTTCCATGTCAACCCCAGTTACACATGGGAAGACTTCAGGAATCAGTTGAGTGAGTATCCTGATTCACTCTTTAACACATAACTTAATGGAGTATATCCTACAGACTGATATTGTTACTTGTCTCTATCTTTTTGTTCATCCCTGAATTGTTCATACCTATCCCAAAATGGATAGTAGCCTTCAGATTTATCATTTGATACATAGTTTCAAGGTTCAGTGCCAATATGGTGTTCATCAACAATATAGTCTACCCTTTTTGCACAAATTTGTTCATGAAACCATTTCACATCTAGATGGTTTGGAGGTACATATCCCTTGGACTCATTACTCGAGGAAATTAATATTACTTTAGACATTAGAAGAACTCTAGGGTCCCTAAAGATGAATGTTGGGTTGACACTTCCTTCCAAGGGCATATCCCTGGAAAGTGATAATGACTCTGATTTTTTTGGTGAGATGGAAGGTAGATTGTTGTACGTAGCCTCCATCTTCATCTTCCTCGGCACATCACTGATCTGAGAAATTATGTGAATAAATTTTTTGGTGTCACTCAACCATATGGCATTGTCGTAGTTGGTTCCCTCTATTGTTCTAACAATGGCTTCTCTTTCCTTCTTGGCCTTGAGGTAGCGCTCATTTCTAATTATTGACTTTTAAGTCATTTATCTAAGACACACCATCCTGGCATAAGAATTCACAATATTAGATAATGTTGGATAGAAAGAATGATGAGCTCATAGGTTCTAAAGCTAAACTTGGTAGCTCCAATACCACATGTAATATGCCCAAGCTTCACAGAATTAAATTTCCTAAGTCCTTACTATGCAAGAAAAACTAAACTATGTGACAAGCCATTGCAATAAAAAAAATTCCTTTCTTTATTGAAAATATATGAACAAAGATGCCATACAACATACAATAAGAATTTCCATTCCATTACAATATTTATAAAAGTAAAATATTATGAGAAAGTACAAAACTACATAAATAGCTCCTTCGAGCTTTATAGCGTAAGATATAGATGGTCCAAGAATCCACCTTTCAAAACCTTGGTCTTCTATCACTTGCTGAGGAGAAGAAGCATCACTCAAGTGCATTTCCACCAACCATGGACTCATATGCAGTCTCTTGCACATCTATCAATAATAGATGGCCCTACCCTTTGACAAAGGTGTTGGCAGGGTAACCTTGTATGGCATACCACTTTGAGATTAGTGTTGTGCCCTACATGACTAGTATGTATAACCTAGGCTAGGTAACCCTCATGCATTTTAAATAAACACGGTGAACTAACAGTGGAGCCCCAGGCAATCAGACTACTTTGGTCAAACTTTTCTCACTTAGTATAATCAAGCAATGGTCTACCATTCACTTACACTATAGCAAGCTTGTTTTTCCTTAAGGCCATTATATCTATGCATAGGAAATCCCTCTCCCTGGGCAAGCTACTTCCGAATATAACCTATCTCTTTAACACAACCTAAGGTAACATAACTCATTAAGAAAAGTACTAGTTCCCTCCCTTTACTAGACAACATTCCTTGGAGTAACCTACTAGCCAACTAGCATAACAAATATATAGTTATAAGTATTCTCTTAAGCTACCCATGTTCAAACATATCTTGTATAATAAAATACCTAGGTTAAAAACCCTTTCCAAACATATCTAGTATAATAAAATACCTATGTCAAACAATCTTTCCAAACATATCTAGTATATAATAAAATACCTATATGTCAAAAAATATCTCGTATCATGGAGTAAATACAAGTATTTCATAGACAGAGTAAACATATCAACTTTTCCTTCAAATTAAATGCTATTTCTCCCTAAATGCAAGTAACCATAGTAAACTTGTACAACAATAAGAAATACTCTTTCAAAATCTTAATACAAGAAAAGGAAGATTATTCTCATGCCTGTGAAAAGCTACCCAATCAACTGACTACAAACATAGCTCTTCTAGAACAACAACTAGCTTGACCTTCGATTTCTCCATTAATTCACAATAACCTCAATCTCTCAAGTTGATAAAAATACTTCTCTCAAAATAATACTAAACTCTCTCTCAATTCTCAAAGCCTTCACTCAATATAAAGCAGAATAATACACAAGGAATGTGTAGAAGAAGAATGCTTCCCAACAAATGAATTCATACTACTAATATTATAAAACAAGTAAGAGACCATACGGCCTAAAGATTAGGCATGCATTTGACAAAAATTTACATGCACAACAACACATGATTCACAGTCATAAGGTGGCGTACATTTGAGAGCTTACTCAACTGCTCAAAGCCACAAATCATCCTTGTTGCTTGACAACAATGAAAGACTAGTTCAAATCACCATATGGTTCAATTCGACTTGCACTCAAAAAGGATATCTACAAAGTAAAGGATACAAAGTTGTCCTAAAAATTTGGTGTGGTTTCATGCTATTGAATCTATCATTTTTTTTTTTAGAAACACATAGAAAATGTTGACTTAGTCTCACTAGAGTTAGCTTAGCTCTTTTAACATCCAAACTTAGTCATGGACCTGCTAATCGAAATGTAAGAATTCATTTATTGCTTTAGATATTCCATCAGATGACAAGTTGTCATATGTTTTACCAAGTCAAGGAAATTCCACAAAATGGCGTAGAATTAGTCTCATTCATAATATCGACTCAATGTTGAGTATGGGTTTGTAGAATGTTTTCCTTTATGGCATTGGACAACATGTTATTAATTCGGCATTTATGTACAGTCATAACTATCATAAATTTGACCTTTCATTTCCTTATAAATCGGCTTATAAACATTGTTTTAGATAGTCAAACTCAAAGAAAATACCATATAAATATATATGTAACATATACATATATATGTTGCATACCTATATATATATATATATACTAACACATATATATGTATACATATATATATATATATATATATATATATATATATATATATATTAATAGCAATGTATACATGTATAATAGCCAATATTTATGCAGCACATATATATGTATATAATTGAATATATATATCCATATTTATCATGTGTCAATAAACTTTATATATATAATGATTTACAAATAAATATAATGAGAATGCCATCATTGTTTTCTTCATCTATCAATTGTAATATGCCATATTCCTCCTTTATATATACATATTGACCGTTCCTTATGGGCATGTCCATTTTCCACCATGCACGTATATTGATACATATATACATATGGATATAAGTATATACTTTATATATATATGTACACACACACATTTGATTCTCACACCAAATCATACACAATTACTATGGTTTTGATAAGAGACTACAAGCGATATATCTATACGTATACATATACATGCCATGAGATCCATCAGATAGTTCCATGTGCATAAGAAACTTGTGCATGAGTTTGCATAGATACGTCTACCCATGACCCTCGTGTATGTGTTCCTTCATGTGTATAGTCTATCATCGACATGCATGTGTGTACACATACACATTCCTTATATGTTCCACATATCAATATAGGAATAATAACAAGGAAAGAACTCTCAAGCTGAAATAGATAAACATCACACAATAATGCACTCAAAAGTAAGCAAGACTCTTACTAATGCAGACATATTAACTAAGGATGACTTACAAACTTCCAATTTAATAACCCGACTCTATTATTCTATTATGGTGTGTGTGTAAGCTCAAATAGGTTACAATACTGGTTACCCAACCAAGACCTTCTCCTAAGTGATACTTCCCCTCCACCTGGAGGAATTGAACATATACCTATAACCACTAACATTTGCACACATTAGTTAGTTGTTCACAAAATATGCAATATACATAATACATCTCCAAAGTTAGAATATTAATGCAATATTCATCCAATCACATAAATGCATTCTTTCATATAATATTAAATGAGATGACATTCATTCATAAAGAAGTGATAACAAAGTGCACACGCAATTTATTTATCCACTGAATTTACATTACATTCACATTTTACCCTACATAGTAATAGTAAATAGTAATTACACAACTGGGGTGTAACACTAGGAACCTTTAACAAAGGAGTTCCTAATGAGTATAAAAGATTTTATTTTCTTGAAAAACTTAAGGAACTTGAACGAAGACATTAAGTGGATAATTTTTAACAAAAGATGGAGACTTGAATGACCTCAAATAATAAAATATCATAAAAAATAGAGACTTAGCACTTTTAACCAAAGGTTAGGGAAACAAGTTGTTGAAAACAAGTTGAAGATAAGCTAATATATTAACTTATAAAAGTGTTTGAAAGTAAAAATAAAATTAACCAAATTGAGAATATGTGTGATTGGACATACAACACTAAAATAAAAATTATAAAAGCATAGATAACATAATATTTATGTGGAGAAACCCTTTCTAGAAAAACTCCACATGGTAAAGAGGGAAAGAATATTATTAATTTGCAAAGGGACTTACACAAATAATACTCTTCACTACTATTCCCTGATCAATCTGATAACAATTGGATACCTAAAACTCAACAAATGAAACTACTATGTCACAACTCTAATTTATAGTGAATTGTGGGAGAGAAAACCATAGTGGTAACCTGGAACAAGAGGAAAATACCACTTAGAAAAACCCATGCCTAGGTTATGGATAGCCAATGAACATAATAAAATATTTAATTTCCTTCACATAACTTCTCACATGGGTGCCTAGCCCTTATCCAATCAAGAATGTGACTTCTCAGTGCTCTTTTACTCCCTAATGGAATATAAATGGACACCAAACACCTTTGATACTTGAGTGCTAAAAGTATGACCTTTCATGTTCCATAAGTGGATGTCGAAAAAGGATATTTTGTCCATTATGTTGTGTAACTTTCATGAACATTTAATTGCATCTTTAAAATATAATTACATTATGTCATTATTTAATGATTTTCTCTTACGTCCCCTAAAACACATTCCAAGGAACATGGAGACATATGATGGCATGGGAAGATAAGGTTAACGTTACCTTTTCCCAACACAAGTATCTCAAGTTTTGTTTACAATTTTTTAGGTGAAGATATTTTCATTTATGGTTTATTCTTGCTCTCTATAATCATTTCTCTCGTTATAGTAAATTAATTATGTTATTATAGTATTTATTTTTGTGTTTTATTACATATGATGAAAAAATATTATGCATCTCTATCATAATTAAAAGAAAAAAAGAAAAAATTCTCATTAAGTAGCCACAATTTTTTTTTAAATTAAATATAATATACAAACATTCATAATATATAATCATCTCATAACACAGGATAAGATTATAATACAAATGCATTATGTATATACATCTCAATTGTTTAAAAATGTCTCAATGATACAAAAATGTCTACACCACTTTTAAAAAATGTGGTGCCTCTTTATACAATATAATAGATTATGTGGGCCCATGTGTCCTATATCTATTTGCTAATGGACTAGGAAATCACACCAATGCTATGGAATGTGAGTGTGTGTCTGTGTGTATGATCCATTGTAGTTTGGGAATTCTTGTAGTGTACTCCTAAAATTATAAACCTTTACTATGAGGTTGACCTCACTCTAATACATCATTTTTATGTGTGTCGCCTACCTTTCAACCCATCCTATTAGTTATTTTATATGTATATTCTTGAGAGTATGGGTCCTACTGATTATACTCTTACAATGTATATACCATGAGTTATCCCACCTAGATTTGTAGGGTGTGACACTCTACCATGAACATTACAACCTTGGTGTTGGATCAATTTACTCTTCTTCCATGTTCCTTATATGATTCTCATAATTACACTTTGGGATAAAAAAATATTGATATGTCATCCCTTGATATGTTGTGATTGGTAGCTAGTATATATGTTATTCTTGGGCTAAACCTAGGGGATATCTTGGATAACAATTTACCATTTAATTCAAGCCACTAACTTTATCTAGATACATGTACATACATGTACATTATACATTCTCATACCTAGTTCATTGACCTACCAAACAAGATATACAAGTGATATGGGTAGGTGGTTCCACTATGTTTATACTTATCATGAACTTGTAAATATAGAACTACTACTCACATCTCCATTCATGATTCTTAGTGGAGCTCATATGGCCTTATCATTATCATTGTGGCCTAGAATCCCCCTTTGTCTCTTTTTACTAGCTAGTGTATCCTCCTCCAATTACCTCTATCTCCCTACTAGTTGGGCTTCATACATCCTCTCCTCTCCTTCTCCTCTACATTAACTCAATAGGCCTATAGCCCTACATCTCTTATAGAAAGACTTAGTGCATATATTAGAATCAAACTTACTCTTTAGCACCATATTATATACCACAATACCATCCCTACATCATCTACATATGAGGTTAGTTATTAGTCATTCTCCTTCTCCTCATCACTCAAAGGAATATTGACTAATATATTTAATGCTACATCTCTTGGCATCATTGCACTCTAGTATGACTTATTGTACATGGGAATATCTACAAGTCCATTAGGTATACCTACCTAAACTATCTAATAAATTTATAAATAATTTGGTCCATCCATTTATATGTGTACATAATTTCTCACTTATAGCTAACCCATTCTCACATGCCTCTAGAGGTACCATATCTCATTTGTCCCTAGTAGTGAGGGAAATATCTACTACTAGTACAAGCCTCCAAATTTTCATTTTCTTTACAATTCATATTCCTATTCCCATTTCTCATTAAATTTAACGGTAGTGGGATGTACCACTACCCATGTGACCCTAATATTCTTAAGGGCCCACACTTAAAGTCACATAAAATCCATCAAGTTATGTTTCTTATTGCACACATATCACTCAAGGTCATGATATAAATGAACCAACATGCTCTAAACCAAGGCTTACAAAATATGTCTCTCCTCCATCTCCTTGATGGTGTAAATGAGGCCCCATGTAGATGGTTTCCTTTTCCATCCATTTACACAAACATGGTCTCAATCACTACCAAGATTCTCCATACTACATGAACATCCTCTTTTTCCTGATCCATCCATCTGAAATAAATATGCCTTATATGTTCCTTAAGTATGGCTTGACTAAGTACATATATCTATGTCACTTGCACTTACTAAAGTGGTCTCTACATCATGAGGGCTACTTACTAGCCTCATACAAATAGTCACAAAATCTGGTACACTTCCTCTAGCATAATATTATCTCTCATGTCAATAATCAAAATATAGATGCATATACATCCCATATCTCCATCAAGGCCATAAGCATTTGATTATCATACCACATCTTTTACATGTGGTATACCCAATATGGCCCAGGGTACCATAGATGTGTCATCTTAGGTTGTGCTAGCTCTACCTCATGACCTCACAATAGGGTTAGCATCTCACTCTCTAGTCTCTCTTGCATCTCTAATAGACTCTATGAAATTAAAATAAAAATATATATTAAAATTTCATTTCTATTATAAAATTCCACTTCTACATTATTTTATTCTAATTATTCTTTCAAAGAAGGTGTTCATTTTTCTTCCATTGTTGGCACCCTACCACACTTAGATACTATCATATCTACAAGACATTGATATTCACACAATATGCTAGTGCATGTGGGGAACACTAGCATGGAACATGTGTCCCACATTCTAAAAGAATGATAAGAAAATATAACAAAAATTGAAATAATTCACTTATCTCCCTCAACTAGACCGCTTGCTAGACTAGTTTTCAAAGCTCATATAGTTTGGGTGGGAAAAAATCACATCTTTGATGAATTTTTGTTATAGAATCACTCCAAAGGTTTTAGCTCTCCAGGGTGGATAGTGAAAATGAATAATAAAATTTTAAATATTTTTATATTTATAAAGATTTTAAAAAAAAATTAACCTTCAAAATGTTTTCTTCTTCACCTTGTCAATGAAAATGGCCATTTCTTGCAAGTAGCTTCTATTTTTTCATGGTATATTTTATGTATATCTAGGCTCCACCCTCTTATCTATCATTTTCTATTCACTTCACTATTATTTTCTATAATAACATTTTAAAGTGCAATTTTATGAAATTCCTTTCTCTAAAAATTATCAAACTTTTCATGGCATATTATTTTCCCCACCTTGGTTGTGGGCATTTTCTATTCTTTTGATTCTAAAATTTTAAAACTTTCCTATTCTTACCTTAAAAATTTGAAGTCATAACATGAGGGGGCATCCATTTTCCCTTAAAAAAATTCATACCATAAACTCATATATCTAGTTAAAGAATAGGCATGGCGATTGATCCATGAGGTGCATCTAAGTAACTATTTTTTGGATCACCTAACAACAAACTACAATAGTCAAAGATCCCAAAATTTTAAATCACCTAGCAATAAATTACACTTGTCTAAATAATAGATTTTTACTAGCTATTCTCATGACTCCTAGTTAGAGAGTAAGCTAGACCTTTAGTCAAGTTGTTTGTCTTGAGTTCCTTTCCCCTCATTCTAGTTACATATTTTCCCCATGTGACATTAATTATTCTCTTTGATAAAACCTTTTATTCACCACATCCTTCTCACTATACAAGATTTATTCTATGACATTTTAGTGTTAGATCAACATATTAGTTTTGTAGGATTATAATTGTCAATATGCAGTCTGAGGTGTTGCTGACAACATGGGGAGTTGGGTTTCAAGCAAGTCATCATGGTATACCATGGAGTATGGTGGTGTTTCATGGCGGAACGTTCGCGCACTTCGCGGTGCCGCTGGCAGATGACTGACCTGCGGGCAGCGGGTTGGCGATGGGAACATGCGGACGGGAAGCGTGGGTGCTGGCGGCGGGCGGGCGGATGGGTAACTGCCTCATGTTTTGAATGGTTTGTTGATTCACTTGCCGCGGCAGCCTGGCAGCAATGATGCTGCTGGGCGAATCTCGCTGGCTGTTCTTCTTGATTCCTCGGGATGGTGCTGGGCTTCGCTCACCTGCGACAGGCTGGAATGCAGATGCCGGGCTGACTGCTTAGACCAGTACTGATTTGTCGTATCCGTATGCTGCGTATGGCGGATGGCATGATTTTCCTTTTGTGTTTCAATATTGTTGTTTTTTATGCCAGACATGAGCGAGAGATTGAAGAAGCCACCTCTAGTTCAGACTGTGAGTTCTTAGCTTGTTCACGTGGGGGCCCAGGACCCTCATTTCCCTTTTTGTGGGAAATTTGGGACTTTTAAGCATCTTTTCTAGTTTTTCCCTAGGGATCAGTAGTTTTTGACTTGGATTCATGACTTCTTTCAGCCCTTTAGGCTGGAGCCTTTCTCCTGGCATACAATTCTACTAGGAGACTCACCCAAATTTTTTGCTAAGTATACCCAGCTTTGGAACACTTTCAGGGTGGAAATCCTCTTCATTATCTAGAAAGATAGAAATTCCTACATATTTGCTCATTCTCAAATGGATATTAATGTTTCATTATATGCTAAAGCTATTATTTGTTCTAATGTGCTCTTACAGATTTAGGTGTAGAAAAATAAAGTTGCTTTTGAAGTTGCTCACCTACAACTGCTTCTAGACCACTGGGGCAATGACTTGTGTACTATTTCTCGGGTGCCTGCTTCACCCACCTCCTCCCATGTTGGTCGCCTTCTTGGGGTTGGTAGCGGAGTGGTTATGTGCGTCCCCGCTCTCAACCTCCTCTTTGGCAGGATTCTCGCCCTCCTAGGTGGGAACGCTCTGCTCTATCGTGGGTTGGCCAGGGGTGGTCCTCTAGTGGTGCTTCACGGAGCGGCAGTGGCAGTTACAGGTGGCCCTCTAATGACACTTCTATCTTTGGCTCTGGTTGGCCAAAATCTAGTAAAAGCTTTCCGCGGCTTGCGCTTGCAATCTCACCTTAGCGCAAGGAAGATAAAGAAGTTGATGATGGTTGGGGTTCTCTTCCTGATGTCACTCAAGACCCCACTAATGTATGGGGGAAGAAAATGGATGACAAAGACCCTCTTGGCTCTGCTGGCACTTCTTTGGCCGCTTAATGGCCTTTTTATATGTTTGTAATCATGGAATTTTGGGCTCGACCCATGTGACTAGTTGATTTTTTTGCTTTTCTAGGCTTTTCCTATGTGACTCTCAAGGTGTGCCTTCTTACCACCCACCTTTTTTTGTGAATATGTAACTTTATCTTTATGTGAATATAGATTGTTGTCTATTCATCAAAAATATTGTTGTTTTTGGAAAAAGGCAAATGCCTATATATTATATTAAAATAATAGCAAGTAATTACAAAAGGGCTCAAGAGGACCTAATTTATACTTTTGAACCAACTGGAATATTTACATGATAATATTTTCTATTGCCCAGCTCAAACTTTGTTTCAGGGGTTAGGCATTGCTCTTCCTTCTTACCATTTGCATAATTTACATTTGGTAAAGCCTAAGGTGGAACCTCAAACAAAGAAGCCCAACATTCCTTTACAATTTTTGGGGATTGGGTTTCACTTCTACCTTATCCTTCCATCACTTATGTGGAAGAAAACTAGCTAGACTTTGATCTCCAATGAAAGACATATCTCCAATGTCTGATTTCCCCAAAATTTCCTCAAATTTTTTTTCATGGGTCGGGCATCGCTCTTCCTTCTTACCATTTGCATTCTTTACATTTGGTAAAGCCTAAGGTGGAACCCCAAACAAAGAAGCTTGACCTGCCTTTAGACTTTTTGGGGATCAGGTTTCACTTCTACCTTATCCTTCCTTCACTTTTGTGGAACCAAACTAGCTGGACTCTAATCTCTGATGAAAGACATCGAGCATATCTCCAATGTATGATGCCTGATGCACTACCAATGCTAGATGAAAGACATATCTCAGATGTCCAAAGCCTGATGCCTGATGCACTACCAATGCTCGATGAAATGTTTCAATATTGTTAAAGTTGTTCCTTTATCATTTAGTTCCCTATTTCTCTTGGCATATATATTGGTGACCATCACTACCACTTGTCCCATATCACATGCATACAAGGGTTATTATCCCTGCAAACTAGGGATGTAGCATCAATAGATTTATATTAATAATGTTGTTTTTAATTCTTAGACACACATAGGGTTTGTCAGCACACACATTTCAATCTCTCCTCATTCCATAAGCTATTTGAGGTTTCCAAAAGGCCAAGTAGGAGCTTGACCTAAAGAAAATATCCTATGTATCCATTCTATTTATCTCCTTCTCATATTGTATGTACTTGATACATCTCAAATATATGAAGGTTTGAGTCTCTTCTTCTTTCATCATACTTTCATCTATTTTGTTTAAAGTCATTAGATTAAAGTGATTTTAAGCTTTTTTTCATCTACAATATGTGTGGTAGAATTTTATTATTTTCCTTGTGTCCTTATGTGTAGGTATAATCAATATTAGTATAAAATTTTGGGTTTTACATCCATTTTGAATGTAAGCATGTATATTGAACACCAACACATAGATTGGATGATAGTGTGTCACACTAGTGTCCTAGATAGTGAACTGTCCAAGTTATTTTATAGGATCTTCTATATTTCCTCTTTCATTTACTAAACTCTATTTTTAATTTAAATATTTTCTACTTTGTGTATTTCCCATTTCACTTCCCATCTTATAGCTCTAGTTTATGATGCAACTAAACAAACCATTGACATTATCTTTTCACTATTGCTAAAAAAAAATAGTACATAGAGAATTGCTTCAAATCCATATTGTTGTATTATTCCTCTCTGTCACTATAATGAAAGAAAACATCCTTATATCTAAAAAACTAAAAAAAACTAAAAACCCAAAAATCACCATTTTTGGCAGTTTTTGACAATTAACATAATTTTCCATTTTTGGTAATTTCACATGCCCTTTGAGCTCATATTTTTTCAAATATCTTCCTACCACTCTGGTGACACTAAATTTCAACTTACAATTCAAATTGGAAACGTGAGTTCCAAATTATTAAAAAAATAGTAAAAGTTAATTTTAAGGGCCTAGATGAAAGATTTTGGCCTCGAAAAAGTGTAAAAATTGTCACCAACTGAATTGAGTTCTATTGGAAATCTAAAAAACTCCTCATAATGTATCTCCCCATAAAATTTGAGCCCAAACAAACTTCCAAGTCAAAATTTAGGACTTCCAGAAGCCCCTACATTAGTTTAGAAAATATTATTTAGTAAGATAAAACACTTGTAAATCTTACTAGTTATATTTTATTATTTTTTATAAAACAATAACAAAAACACTTCTTTTAGAAACAAGTTTTACTCTTAGTAAAAGTGTCGGTTAGATTGAGACATTTAAACAATGAAAACTTAATCTACCATTTACACTAATCCCCTTTAATCAAACCCCTTAGATGAAACTTGTCTAGGTTTAAGTCATTATTTTTTAACAAATATGTTGCAATGCAAATGCATCAGACCTTTGATATACTATGTTTTAGGTGGGTACTTCAAACCATACAAATACCACTTTAACCTACAAACCATGTTTTCTTTTCCTTTTACCATGAAAATGTCAAGGTATCTCATATAAATTTCCTCTTTGAGATCTTCATTCAAAAAAAACTTTTAACATCCATTTATTCTATCATACACCATAGGAATATAAAGTACAAATCCAGTAGAAATTAATTTTTCAATAAGAGAAAATATTCTACTAAAATCAACCCCTAAACCTAGGAGTAACCTTTCACCATTAGTCTTGTCTTGTACCTCCCCAACTATCTATATACTTCAAAGGTCTTTCTAAATAAACATTTATGTCCAATGGGCTTCATTTTCTTAGGAAAATCTAAATCTCGTGTCTCATTTTTTTTGAGGTAATCATCTCTTTCTTTGTGGCTTCCATCTAAGAATCATGTCCCTTCAACGAAATGGATTTCTTTATAGATCTAGGTTCATCACCAATACAATATGAAGCAGATACAAAATGGAAATCTAGTGGGCTCTACTTGTCAATTATTACTGTTTACCTTGTGAACCTTCTCAAGGGTGTAGTAAAAGGATTGTTTTCTTCTTCTAAACTCTTTGAATCTAAACCATCTTCTTCCTTTACATCCTCTTATCCAACAAGTTATTCCACCTATGTATCTTTCTACTTCTCTATTTTAGTTTCAAAATACATGGTCTTCTTCTTTTCTATGACTAGGTAACATAAAAAATAACTCTAAGATCCTTGAAAGTTACATGTTTACAATAAACCATTTTCTAGATGAGAGGATTCCAAACATTGAGCCCTTAACAATAATGTCATTACCAATGCAAATGCATTTTTTAACCTTGAAATCTAACTTACACTATTTTTCTTTAGGAACATGAATAAATCCTTGTAACCAAAAAAATTAATGTGAAATTACCTATCCAGACTTCGTATGGTATCTTATCTACTAAAGAAAAATGGGGATATTATTTTATCATGTAACATGCAATACTTACAACCTTGGCCCATGAATGTGAGTCAAGGTCACTACTACTCAACATACTTATTACTTTGTACATCAAACTCATACTCATCCTTTTTCTAGTGTCATCCTTCTATGGTGTATAAGGTGTTGCCTTCAATATCACAACAACTACATGTCTACAAAAATTAGAGAATTCTCTAGAGTGTTTATCACCCTCAACCTTAATACTTTTATTTTGTAATCCATTCGACTTTCAACAAGAACCATAAAATCCTTAAGCTCACTACACACTTTAAAATTACTCCTAAGAAAATAAATCCATGAATAAAAGAGTATTCACTAATAAATGAAACATAATAAAGATATTGACTAATTGGAGCAACATCCAAAAGGCCAAAAATATTGTTGTGAATAAGCTCTAATAATCTCTTTACTCCATAACTTACAAAATTAAACTAAACTTTATTCTATTTTCCAAACATGTAGTGCTCACAAAAGTTAAAATCTATAGAACAAGTAGATAAAAAATCTACCATAATTTTATTAATCATGGTACAAATACATTTTTTACCAATGCTACCCAACATATTATGTCACAACATACACAAAATAAGTTTTCGGCTACATAGGTAGAGTTATAATATATAGATACATCAAGCATAAATAAGGTACCTCATTGAGTGCCCTTAGCTTGTACCAAATTTCCTCTAGCTAAACATTACCAACTCTTATAAAATGTAACATGCGCTCTCTTGTCTATGTTTTGACCTTGTAAAATTTTAAACTTTTGTATTCATTAAATTGACACATGTCATTTATTCATCATCCTACAAATGATGTCAAAATCCCAAGTTGCATGTGAAATCTCTTTATCACCTCAACTTGATTTAATCAAAATTATTTAATGTTTGCATTAATAAACCTTGGTCATAAATGTTCATAATCATTTTGAAGTGTTGTAATGTTTATCAAATCAAATCTATCAGCCACTGGTCATAATCGAGAGAGGTTTGGAATTAGGTTTGATCTCCTAAATGTGTTTCAATTTGGTTTAAATTGAGTCACATTTTTTCTATTAATCTAGCTCGCATAACTGAGATTAAATGATTAAATGGCCTTAGTGACGAAACTATGGGTTTTAATACAATTTCTAGTGTCATAAAATTGCTAATAATTCAAAAAGTTAATAATAAGTTATATCAGACACTCCTTAGTTTTGAAATATTTATCTTAGAATGCATTAAGTCTAGATATAAATACAATAGATTCATAAAGAAAAAGATATAGTTATTTAAAAATTTGCTATATCTGCAAGTAAATTTTACCATGTAGTTTTATTAAATTCACTCAATTTTATTTGTACAATTAATTAAATCACCCATAGTTTTAAATTTACATCTCCTCAATAGTCAACTACATTTAAAAAAATTCTTCAATGAAAATGTAAAAGTTACTCAATGTGTTTGTTAGTTGTAGAATCGAAGGTGATTCAAATCAGACAAGAATTAAATTTTCACATTTCCATAGAATTTATACTTATTATCATTTTGACTTAAGTTAGTAGAAGTGACAAAGATGTTTAAGTTAGTGGAAGTAATAATCTATAGACAAAGATGTTAAAGTAAAATTTTACTTTAAGTGTCCACAATAATGTTGAAAACCAAAAATGTAGCCTTGATGAGAATATTGGCCAAAAACTCTGAGTTTTATCCTTCCCATTGAATTTTGTAGTCCCTCAATACCTTAATACATAATGCAAACAGAAAAAATAACATAATGTGGAAAAGTGGATTTTGCCAAAAAAATGTCTAGTTTTTTTAAGCAAAACCAATTGAATAGTGTGAAATTGAAATCTTTTGTCTGATATTCTATTTGCAACTACCATGATAGACATGTCTGTGAAATGTGGGAGGACAGTCAAGGAACACGAGTCATTTGGCAACAACCTCCATGGCTTGTGCTAGAATGGGCATAGACATTCATGAAAGCATAATGGAAGGTGGGTTTTTTGTAATTTCTCAAACAAGACATATGAGAAATATCACTTGAATTGCTCATAGATAAGGAATTGCCCATATATATATTTATATTTATGCTGAAGGCATATCTTTATTTGAGCTTTACAAGCTCATTTTGTCTAGATGGATGGTTGAAAAGCAACCATAGGCCTTGCTAGACAGTTAAATGATTTCCAATGGTTGATCCTCTTTGCCAACCACAAAGGTACTTTCATCCTGTCAATAGTATTAACTGCTTGTTTCCTACATACTTATCTATCTCACCTAACCTGCGTACTCATCTTCATACTTCTCTATTCTTTTGGCATGGTTTTTTATTTGCATAGTTCATCATGTTGATACTTGTTTTGAGCCCTCGCACACAACGCACTCGCTACCATGTACGGAAAGACATCGTCAATAGAAGAAGACGTGAGCTCACACACAACACCCTTGCTAGCACCTCCACATCTACACTCCCCTCATCCACTTTCCCTGTTCAAATCCACCTACCTCCAATCTTTGGTCAAAGTTTTTTTGTTGCAAGAAATTATTTTCATTCTACGCTAGATAGACTAGCAAGCATGTCGACTTGTCTAGTTTGCATGGAAAAATATCCAAGTATAAGGATAAAACTACATGGAATGCCTACTTGTTACAGATGTGCATTTGAAAAAAATGGCCATCGCTTCTCAGCATGGAATAACATGGAATAACATGGGCCCTGGTGAGTAACCTCTATGTTTAAAAGAACTCACTCAAGTTGAAGAGATGCTAATAGCTAGGGTTAGCCCTATCCTTCAAGTTACCTATGCAAAGGGAGGCCAGCTAAAATATAGTGGACACACTATTTCCTTTCCTCAAGATATTTCTTCAATTGCCACCCACTTGCCTAGATGTATAGATGAATTAGACATCCTATTAGTTAATATGAAAAACATCAGCCAACAGGACTATAGCTTCTACGTGAGTAGAGAGCGTGTTTATGAGGCACTGCACCATAAAACCTTGCACAACCCATACTATCAAAATGTGCACTTAGATGAGGTTGCATTAGCATGTATACCAATTGCTTCCACTAACATTATTAACCTCCTATCTACAACAACCACATTCACTAGCCCACCTTCTACAAGCTCTACACATACATATGCTACAACCTTCGACCCTTCTGAAGAAGATGGTCACCATTCAACTTCCTTTCTAGCTAGCCTTCCACCAGCACATCGAGAAGTAGAAGAATTGTGTTCTATATTGCAACTAGGTCAAGGCCGGCTAACCTTGTCTATGGATTGGCCACCCATTTCACCATCCCCCATCAATGAGTACACCACTAAAGGATTGTTTGTTATGGCTTTCCCCACTTTGTTCCCAAATGGCCAAGCCACGTTCAAACAACAATGCTTGCAAGAAGTTAAGTTACATGAATATGGTCTCCACTTGCTTAGGTACTTTGATAATAGGTTTGGCCAACACCCTCTCTTCAGGTACTTCATACTCAATATTCTTACGCGTCATCGCAGCCAAGCCACAACATCTATATTTTTCCATAAGCACATTGATACATCCTTGCCAGCAACAATTTTTTATCTTCATCAATGGTTAAAGGACCTTCCAGATGAACAACTTGTTGAACAATTGATGTGCTTCGGATCATCAATTCGAGGAACACGCCCTTTTTGGAACCATTGTAGAGGGGAGCTCTCTGATATGGTTATCCAAGTTGGTTGTCCATTACTATTCTTCACGCTCAGTGTGGCTGATACAAAGTGGCCAGACCTGCACAAGATCATGTCGTCAACTACACCTTCAAACCTACAAGCCACTTATAAATGGAGGATACAAAACATTGTACAGAATCCACACCTTGTTGCACGCTATATGCACCATAGATTCAGTGCATTTTGTGAGGAGGTTTTGGTAAAACTACTTGGCACAACCGACTACTATTACAGGTATTATTTATTCTACCCTTGTTCATTTGAAATGGATACCATTCAAATACTTACTAAACAAAAAATTCTACTAGGTATGAGTGGCAACATAGAGGCTCTGCACATATTCATGGTTTCCTTTAGCTAGCATAAGCACCTAATATTGGGAAACTACAATGGAATAACCTTCAATCTATGCAAAATTCCCTTGAATACATTGAAAGGCATGTCTCTGCATGGAACCCCCAAGCTCTACTATCAAGGAACCAAACAATTCATTGATCTCTTGGCGATGATCCATGTTTGATGGATATTAGAATGATTTTGCAAGTCGACCCTCTCATTGACTACACTGAACTGGTCAACTGTGTTCAACATCATACAAAGTGTACCTTGCAAACATGCCTTAGGAAAAAAGGCCAATCCCTATAGTTTCGTTACAAAGCCCCTTGGCCCACTCAAGAACTTTCCACCCTTGCAATTGATGAAGTTGGCCAACCAAAATTCACCGCAACTCGCAATGACGACCACTTAAATCTACACAACCCTTCCATCCTCTCCATTTGGAGAGCTAATGTGGAATGCCAGCTTATTATCTCTATCCATGCAATCCTCAAGTATATTGCAAAATATCCAACCAAAGCTAAAAACAAGTCAGGAACATACCATGCAATTCTATCACATATTTCATCTAATATAGAGTCCGACAAGCCCGCCCCAACAACTTTCAAGAAAATGCTTGTTGATACACTATGGACCATGATATTGGAGCCCAAGAAACTTTCCACCTCCTACTTAAACTTCTACTATCCCTATCTAGCCAAACATTTGTCTCTTTAAATGTCAACCAAAAAAACATTCAGTGGATTTGCCTCTCATCTAAATCAACCACCACCTCCCCAAATAGCATTGATGCTTACATGGTTTATCCAATACAATTAGAGGCTATATGACTTCTTTAGGTCACCCAAAAGTGGACCTACGAGGCATCTCAAAAACACAACCAATGGAAGGAGCGATCCATTAAAGCCATTGTTCACGTCACATCGCGCTTCACCTCCATTCCTACAAGAGACACCAATTGCTTTGAAGCATTTTGTTGGTATGAAGTACTACTATACAAACCTTTCCACAACATTTGCAATGAATTCACTTTGTCAACCGCTCCTATTATAGAGTAGTGGGAGAGTTTTTCAGCTAATTATCATCATTGGCATGTGCTTTGCACACCATCAAAGCCTTCTAAAGAAACCAACCCTACATCCTCTTCTAGTCAAGAAGGAATAATGCAAGAAAACAACCCATCTGAATGGCAAGTATTATCAAGCCTATACCCAAACCTTCCATTTCACTTTGATGAACTAGATATGCTTGGTCATTGTGACATTGACTTCCACCATGATTGGTGTTCTTCCAAACTCAGTCCCCATGAACAATTCTATGCTACTACCTACATAGAATCCAATCGTCCAACATTTGTTGTCCCCCATCTTTCCACTCTGCCTACCTAGTATGAGCTCTCTATCGAACAAAAAAAAGCATTTGATATATTTTGCTCACATCTAAATGCAAGTAGCTACCAAACTCCTTTAAAAATGATTGTTCAAGGAACTGCTAGAATAGGTAAATCGCACCTAATAAAAGCCATCCAAACTACAATCCATAACTCATCCCAAAATGGCCCTTCACCATTACTACTTCTTGCACCCACAGGTGTAGCAACATTCAACATCTAGTCATCAAAAATCCACTCAGGCCTATGAGTCCCTATCAAAGATATTTTTCCCCCTACAAGGCCAAAACTAGCAAGCTTTCAAGAAAAAATGTACTTCATTCGCTATATATTAATAGATGAAATGAGCTTCATTGGTCCCAAATTACTTCAAAGCATTGACATGAGGCTACGTGAAGCATTCCCCAATCACAACCAACTTCCATTTGGAGGGTGATCAATCATGCTCTTCGGTGACCTTGGCCAGCTTCCACCAGTCAAGGACATTCCCATGTACACCTCAACATCGTACGGGGGTTCACTATGGCATGGCTTCACCAAAGTTGTGACACTAAGCAAAAAAATTCATCAAGTCGGCGAGGAACCAACACAAGTTACCTTTCGTACTATCCTCTCCAATTTGTGCAATGCAGAACCTACTGTTGAAGATTGGCAAGTACTAATGACATGCTCAAGCTCATCATTGGCCTCTACAAAGCAAACAAAATTCCTATCATCAACACACCTTTTCGCAACAAATGAAATAGTCTCACTTCATAACCAACACATGTGTTACTCTCTTTGACAACACCTATTTCCTTGTCAACTGTAGAGCAACTAAGGGGGTCACCATGCTCCAATCCTGATGAAGAACAACTACAATCTAAGGTCCTTTTGTGTATTCAACAAGAGGTAATGTTATGTTCAA
>VDFB02288932.1:0-10525 GCA_007258455.2 Sequoia sempervirens | reverse complement strand
TTTTTTAAAAAATTTATTTCTGCGTTTTTCCATAAACGAAAATCAATAAAATTTTATGGGGTTCTACCCAAAATTTAAAATTTTCTACAATAACAAATATACTTGTATATATATTTGTGGGTATCTCCATATATTGATATATATGGTTGTATTCACAAATATATATACTCAAATCTTGATTTCATACCCAAATTGTAAAAATAATCCAACCCAATTCAAGAAAATAGAACTTATTTCAAAACAAGAAAATGGGTTTTCAAAATCTAGTTTTAACATTGAGTTTTCTTGGATTTTCTTTCCATAACTTGGTATAAATTTCTTGTTTGGTTTCCATTCCAAATCTATCTACCATTTACCAATTTTAAGAGCTTTTCCATGAATTTCCATAGAATCTAACACTATATTTTCAAACATACAAAGTGAGCAAGAAGATGAAGGGAGAAATGATGGAACCTTGTGTTTCCTCCAAAATTGCAAGCTTTAACCATGGAGATTTTTCAAGCACTCTTTCAACTCCACCATCATAGCCTCCTCCAAGCCTCTCCACCCAAAAATTTAAAACCAAGAATCCATAGAGAGAGATTGAAAGAAAACCCTAAATAAAAATATATCCTTTTTCCAAACTTCCCAAATTCAAATTCAAATTCAACTTCTAAATTCCAATTCTAATTCTAATTAAATTCAAATACAAATGCAAACTCACTTTCAAATTCAAACTAAATTCAATTTCAAATTCATATTCAACTCTTCACAAATATCTTTCCCCAAAATAGTCAACTATTTCAGAAAATATCTTTTCTACCCCAAAGTCCTTGCATAAGAAAACATTTGAATTTTTAATAACTTTAAACAATTTTTTTTCCAATTCCAATTTGAATTCAATATATTTTAGCACTTTACATTCAACAAAAGAATTAAATCTTTTACACTTTTAATTCAAAAGGGATAATTTAATTAATTCACACAATTAATTTAAATTATCAATAAAATAAATCTAATCCACTATTAGATTATTTTATTAATTTATTTAAATTAATTAATACAGTAAATAATTTCCTAGCATTACAACCAAGAGCATTTAATCAGCAGTTAAGCAACATAAGCCATTTTAACTTGAATTTAATTGAAGATCAAGGTGAAAAGGGCACATGAAACAACCAAACTCGACTACAACCCGACGACACTCGGTGACTAGGGTAACGACTTGACACAGAAAACCTAGCTACTATCTCCCAATTAGTTTCCGTTGGTCAATGGACACGCTCAAACCTGAAAACCAGGTGGAGTCGATGTCATATACCTGCCAACCTGCAACAAAGAGCATGTCGAACGTGCATATATACATAATATGATCAGACACACCGTGAAGAGGAAATCTCAGAATCGTAGGGCACTCGCAAGCGAGTGATACAACCCCGTCCCCTTCACCAATACAATCTCACTAACTGACGCATCTAACATCATTAACATGATCAACAACATAGAACATCGTTAAATCAGATATCTTCTAAGTTAATCCAGAACATGTCGTAAAGATGGCATCAGAATAAAATCACATCAAAATATAGCTTCACATCGTTTAATTATTGCAATTAGAAGTAACCAAGTTCCAAATTCCCATCATAACATAACAAAGCATTACAAGGAGAACACCGATGAACAAAGAGCCAAAATAGAGGGGTGTTACATATTGTAAATTTAAGAGCAAAGTCTTAAAGGACATTGTGTTGATGTTGTGAGAATATTTTGAAGATCATCTAGAGCAGATCCAAAACACTATTATTACTTTGTATTTCAAAGGTTGGTGCCTTCTACTTTGCTAGATTTGGAGGTTGGAGCCTCTCACTCAAGAGATTGGTGTCTCCTACTGAGTTGGTGCTTGGTGGAGGGGATTGGTGTCTCATGTGGGTTGATTCCTATGAAGTTGTAAGAAGATTTCTATAAAAACAATATTTTATCATGGTTTTTTACCACAAGGGTTTCCATGCAAAATCATGTGTGCATCTTGTGTTCTAATTTGCTAGATCTTACTTGTGTGGATGCTTTGATTATTGCTTATGATTGTCTAAGTTATAAATTGAAAAAGTTGTTCTAATACTGATTCACATCCCCCCACTCAGTATAAGTGTGTGTCGTTTCTTCAATTGGTATCAGAGTGGGTTCCTTCAAAAAAGCCTAACCGCTTGAAGGAAAGATCTAAAGAACACACATGGCAAGTCAAGAAGGGTTTTCCTCAAGTCAAGCCGCATTGTTCAATGGGATCAACTATGCTTTTTGGAGTATGAGGATGCAAAATTATTTTATGGCCCATGGATTTGATATATGGCAATTTGTTGTGGATGGCTATGTGGCACCATCTACTCCAACTAATCAAGTTGGAAAGAGAGCAAGTGAGAACAATGCTAAAGCTAAGAATGCAATTTTATGTGGTCTAACTAAATCTAAATTTGTCAAAGTCATGCATTGCACATTGGCGAAAGACATGTGGGATAAGCTTCAAAGGACTTATGAAGGAGACGACAAAGTGAAAAAGGCAAAACTTCAAACCCACAGAAGACAATTTGAGAGTTTGAAGATGAAGGACAAACAAAATGTTACCACCTACTTTCTCCATGTGGATGAAATTGTAAATACCATTCATAGTCTTGGAGAACATATTGAGGATGAGATTGTTGTGCAAAAGGTTTTAAGATCTCTACCCATGAGATTTGATGTGAAAGTTTTTGACATTGAAGAAATGAAGGATCTAAGCACTTTGAAGATGGATGAGTTACATGGCATACTTACCACTTACAAAATGAGAACTAAGAAAGGAACATCATCAAAACGTGAAGCCACCTTTAAAGCATCAAGAAGGATGAAGAACAAAGGACCTATATCAATTGAAAGTTCAAGCGATGCGGAAGAGGCTAAATTTGTGAAGAAATTCAATAAAGGAACTATCAAGTGAAAAGGTAAGTATACTCTTAAATGCTTTAATTATGGTAATATAGGTCATTTTGCTGCCAAATGTCCATAGGTTGGAAGTGATAGCAATAAAGAAGTATATTATGACAAGGGAAAAGGCAACAAAATTCATTATAACAAGAAGTCCACTAAAAGGAAATCCAAAAAGAAGAAGAATTTTTGAAGACATGAGAAGAGCCTATATGTTTAAGGAAGCAATAGTCTGTCCAAGGAAAGTGATGATAGTTTCTCTGAAAGTGATAGAGAAGAAATTATCTTCATGGCCTTGGAAACAAAAGAAGAAGAACCTCCAAAGTGCAAAGACAAAGTGTATGAAGAGATTAAAAGTGAGAAAGATACTATAACTGATCTTGAGGAAGAACTTATTGTTGCCATAGATGAAATCAAAAGACTCAAGAAGCAAAACTCAAAGTTGAAAGATAAAATTTGAGAAGATGGTGAAAAGTCCGAAAAGACAATTTTGGATTTGAATACTCAAGTTGAAGAAGCCAAATGCATTGAAGATGTCTTAAAAGATCAGCTAAAGGAAAAAGAATTGGAGGATGAGAAGCTTGAATATGAAATTGTTTCTTTGAGAAAGAAGCTAGAAAAAGACTAAAGATCAATTCAGTAGAAACATTAAGTTTGATAAAAGTTTTGAAATGTTAGAGGACCTTATCAACTCAAAAAGATCACCATTCATCAAAAGTGGTCTTGGTTTTGATGGCGAAAGTTCACAAACTACAAAGACATTGGAAAGTAAGAATTATGTTGTAGCCCTCAAAAGTTCCAACAAAGAGGAGGTGAACAAAAAAGGGAATTAAAGGGGAGAAAGCAAAAAAGAGGAAAACAAGGAGGATGATAAAACCTCACAATTTCAAAGAGCTATCAAGGACAATCTCAAATGATCATTTCCTCAAAGGAAGCCACACACAACCAGATTCCAATATTCTTTCCATGATTATTGCTTTTCATGCAGTAATCAATTTGGGCATAAAGCAGTAAATTGTAGAGTTCTCACAAGGAATGATTTTGAACTCATGAAGAGGAATTTATTTTCTTCTCTAATGGATTATAACATTATATGTCACAAGTGCAACAATTTTGGGCACACAACACTTTTTTGTAGAACTATTTTCTCGAACCTCTAGACAAAATAAGGAAAAGGGTGTTTGTGACAAGAAAAAGGATGAATCAAACAAGGTTTGGAAAAAGAAGGAATAATAAATGAAAGAAAAATCCATGCTTGTACAAGTTGCACTGCATGCTCAAGATGAGAAAGACTAATGGTATATTGACAATGGTTGTTCAACCCACATGACTAGTGACAAAAGAAAATTTATCTCTCTAGAGAAAGTAAATGAACAATGAAATTTGGGAATAATGGTACAACAAGCATAAAAGGAAAAGGCACACTTAGTCTGGATAATTGAAGAACTAAAACTAAGGATGTATTATATGTTCAAGGACTGAAACATAATCTTCTAACTGTGAGTCAGTTGTGTGACCAAGGGCGCACCTTCACATTTCGTTTTAAAGGATGCACAATCATGAAAGATGGAAAATTGATAGCAGATTCTTATAGAACAAATGGTAATTTATACATTCTCAATGAAGTCAAAAGTGAGAAATGTTATATGGGGCAAGAAGATAAGATTTCATTGTGCACATGAGGATGGGACACTTGAATTTTGACAACATTTAAAATCATGAAGTTTCCACAGTCCATGACAATGTTAAAATAAGATTTCTAGATTAAAATTGAGTTGTAATATTTACATCAATGTTTCAGATCACACTCCACGATCCATCATCAGGATCACTCTTCTCTCTAGCTACATTGCATCCTGATGATGAATCATGGAGTATGATCTAAAACGTTGATGTAAAAATTACAACACAATTTTAATCTAAAAATCTTATTTTAACTTTGACAACATTGAAAAGTTGTGATATTACTATCAAGATTCAACCATGTAGTTTTCAAGTCAAACTCATTAACCCATGTTTCACGAGTAGTGGTTCACAATAACCCATCTCTCATGATAATGAATGGTCCACTAGCACTCATTGCATCTAGGTGATGTTCACAGAGGTGAAGCACTGGGCTTTCTTGATAGGTCACCCATCCCAGTACTACTCCATCTCAAGCACACTCAACCACAGAGTTTCCCCCAAGGTTAAGCCCACATAGCTTGCAACCCCATTTCCAAACAAGTCAAACTCATTGACCCATGTTTCATGAGTAGTGGTTCATGAGAACCCATCTCTCATGATAATGAATGGTCCACCTAGCACTCGTTGCATCTAGGTGATGCTCACAAAGGTGAAGCACCAGGATTTCCTGGGAGGTCACCCATCCTAGTACTACTCCAAATCAAGCATTTAACCACGTGAGCCTCAAGGTTTAATCTTGATAGTAATATCACAATTTGACAATGTTGTGGAAAATACCTCCTACTCTATTGTTATCCTCGAATTATGCACCCCTCAAGGGATAACCCCTACGAAACTTGTCTGTTTTGTAGCCCACGTACTTTAAGCACGCAAAAGGAGGCGAATTGCATTGTTCCTTGTGTGTGGTCCCCCATATTCAAAAATTCATTCTGAGCATTAACCTTTGTTAGTTTGTCAAAATTTGCATTTTAAACCAAGTTGTGAAAATTCAATTTTGGGAGTTAGAAAATTTTCTACACATGTAGAAGCTTTTTTTTCACCACTCTTACATATTTCATGCCTTAGTCATGATCTGGCACATGCAGGAGCTCTGGTTTTTAGCTTTTCTACATCTCAAAACACAAGTCACATGTAGGAGCGCTGATTTTTAGCACTTTTACATATTACATGTAGGAGCTCTGTTTTTCACCACTCTTACATATTTCATGCCTTAGTCATTTTTTGGCACATGTAGGAGTGTTGATTTTTAGCGCTTTTACATATTACATGTAGGAGCTTTGTTTTTCACCGTTCTTACATATTTCGTGCCTTAGTCATTTTTTGCCACATGTAGGAGCTTTGTTTTGTAGCGCTTCTACATCTCAAAACACAAGTCACATGTAGGAGCTTGTTTTTCACCGCTCTTACATATTTCATGCCTTAGTCATTTTCTAGCACATGTATGAGCTCTATTTTTTAGCACTTCTACATCTCAAAACAATTCACATGTAGGAGATCTGTTTTTCACACCTCTTACATATTTCATGCCTTAGTCATTTTCTGGCACATGTAGGAGCTCTGCTTTTTAGTGCTTCTACATCTCAAACCACAAGTCACGTGTAGAAGCTCTATTTTTCACCGCTTTTACATATTTCATGCAAAAGCTCTATTTTTCACCGTTTTTACATATTTCACATGCAAAAGCTCTATTTTTCACCACTCTTACATATTTCATGTAGAAGCTCTATTTTTCATTGCTTTTACATATTTCACATGTAGAAGCTTTGCTTTTCACCGCTCCTACATATTTCATGCAGAAGCTCCGTTTTTCACCGCTTTTAGATGAAACTACCCAAGTCCTTTAATATGCTAAAGCACTTATTTTTAGCACCAAGAAGAATTTGAAGATAGAGCTTTCTCAATAGCTTAAATGAACAAAATGACAGATTTCCAGCTTATTTTAGATTTGAAAGGCATCGAAAAGTATTCAATATCATTAGAGGAATTAATCTCAAGAATCTTCGTCATCTCCAAAGTACACTCCAATGCCAGACAATGATGAAGTGCACGCCATCATGAAGTTTTCATGGAGAGAGATGTTGAAGAAGGCCAAATTTTTCCTTAGAAGGCCAAATTTTGCCTTAGATTAGATTTCCTAGTGTTTTACAATTTTATGCTTTCATTTACACATTTTGTAAATAGTTTTCAACATCTTATATGTCATTTCAACAAATGCAATTACATATAAAATAAGAGATGTTTTCCTATAATGATGGACAACATTTTTTAATAAGTTTTTTAGGTAGGTGAGATTTTCCTAAATTTGCTCACCTAATTTTCCTAGATTTACTCATCTGATTTTCCTAGTTTTGTTCTTCCCTCTCTTTTATAAATATGAGGGAATTCTTTTGTAATAGCTATCTTTCATCTCTTGTAACGAAGTGTTGCTCATTTTGCAACAAATGTATGAAACTTTGTGTTCATTTTTACAAATCTGAATATGATCAATAAAGAAGAAATTTGCATACCAAACATTGTGTTGGAATTGATTCTATTATGGTTTGATCAAATTGGTGGTGATTAGTGTGTGAGATCTAAGGGCTTTGAATAAATTTGTGTCAACTTTGTGTTGCACTCTTTATTCAAATTTGTGTTTATGTTTGGATAACTATTGGTGGATAATCTACAAGATTTTGTGCTTGTAATTGTTCATGTTGTTCATGGAATTGCTACATCTAAGAAGACTTTGTGCTTCTAATACGACAAACGTTACATCCCATAGGATCCATCGATGAAAAGTTACGGAATGACTTTTTGCCTTCGTGAGCTTTTCTTTCTTTATTTTATTGTTTATTATTATCATACATGGTATCTCTAAGCTTTGCTTTGACAAGATAGAGATATTGGAATTATTGCTTTGCTTTTAGTTTAAAGTTGTATCGAATCTGAACTATCAACTATGAAGCATTGTAAAACATATTCTTTGAAAAAAAAGAGAAGTATGAATGTAACGCACCCCCCATCTCATAATTGTAGTGTACATTTTTGTGAATACTTAATTAGTTTTACTTTAGTTTCAATTAGCAGTAAGAAGGGTGCCTCCCCTTTCTGAGAGGACAGATTACATCTCACAGAGCTGTGGTTGAAATCAAGGTTGTGTAATCTATTGAAAAGAGATTACATAATTTTCACCCAATAGTTTTTTGGTGACTCCGTTGGGGACATGATACACATTTGAAAGTCTCACGCTTTCATTTGAAGTATACGCATGTCCTTTTTCATTGTAATTTATTTTCTTGTAAGCTTTTCAAGATTTCACCAAGGACATGTAAATGGTTGCTCAAGGTCCTTGGGGAAATGCTTTTGGTCTATTGAGTCTAGCTCTACCCCTACATGCTCCTCCTGAAGGCTCACGAAAGAACTTTCCCAAGTTCCTTGGTGATGGACAACAACATCCTGACGAGCACATTGTTGCTTTCTACATCACTTGTGGAGTTCATGGTGTTGAACACGAAGATGTATCTGTAAGGATATTTTTGGAGACTCTCCAAGGTGTCGTTGCAGATAAGTTTTATCATCTGGTGCCATGTGCCATCACAAACTGGGCAACTCTCATAGTCAAGTTTGAAGAAAGGTTCAAACCTCCTGAAGACACTCATGCTTTGTTGGCTCAACTCACCTAGTTGAAGAAGGAATCTCACATGCCTATGTGCGAGTTCATTGCTCACTTCAACAAGTTGAAACGAAGAATTCCAACTGTTGCTCAACCTACAGCTGAGAATTTGAAATGTTTCTTTGTAAATGCTCAAGTGCCCGAGGTTGGTTTCCTATTGAGAAGAGTAGCTGTAGCTACTCTTGTAGTTGTGCAGACCTCAACGACAAAAATTGAAGATGATCTTATTCTTGTTGGGTAAATAAGAATTGAATCACATGAATCTGAAGAAATTCCTTCAATTTGGAGTTATTTTCTTCCATCACAAGGATAAATCGTATGGTGCAAAGGTTGGAAAATGAGCTACTTGTCCTCAAAAAGTAGCTAGCTCAAGGCATTTTTTTGTGCCTCACAAGGACGTACCAAGGAGGTCACTTTCAAATGTTGCTCATAATTTTGTTGTTTGGAATCAACACAAGTTATTTTCACCTCTGAAGAGGCTTGATCTTGAGGCACCATTAGTAAAAGTAGTAGCAAAGCTTCCTGACTCCAATCCAAGTGATCTCGCTATTCTCTTATAGGAAGAGGAAGCAGACATAGTTGGTGACTCCCAATTCTAGTTTATGCAGCCTCAGAAAGCCATTGATGAAAAGCAGGAGGATGAAAGTCATTTTGTTGAAGTTCAAATGAATGAATACAATCTTGTCTTGAGATCTGAAAAGATGGACCTCCACGAAGGTCTCAATCAAGCCGAAAAGAATGCATATGTGTTTCAAGGTCATGAACTTGAACACATGTTGCATAAAAGAATTTCCCAAAGGCTTGATGAGGACCTTCTTATAAATAATTCATATTTTCCCAAGTTTGAAGATGGTGAACATCATATTGAGGTATGCAATGCAATCATATCTTCATCTGAATCACATGAAGGAGATCATTTTGATCAGCATGAGGTGGCCATGGTTGATGAATTAGTTGTTCAAATACAACTAGTAAGAAGCATTCAATCTTTGACCAATCGAGGGAATGTCCCATAAGACATCTTGCTTGGTTGGAGTCCAACGGGAAGACAGAGGTTCCACTTGTACCTGAGCGTGAAGGTAAACTTGAGGATGCAGCTAAATATGTATTTGTAGATGTGCAAGAGCAGTCTAAATTCAATGATTCATTTTGGAGCAGCAGTGTATCTGATATATTTTTAGAGGTAGTTGAACTTGTTCGTCTCTTTCAAGAAGAAATGCCTCAATTTCGTCTACATGTATCTGCTAATGATCATGGAAGGCATTGCAAGCTGTTGAAGAAAGGCAGCTATTTTGTTTAACCTGTGAGTGGTTTCATTTGAGAAGGTTTCATTGATGGCTAGTTTTAATTAAGTAGGTTTTCACCTTTTCAATAAGTGCATTTGCATAAGTTTGTGTCTTGTTTTCGTAGATTTTCTTTGTGTCAATCGTGCTTGACTCTATTTCCCAATGGATGGATAAAGGCACTTGAAGTCTGGAGTTCTTCTCTATTCAATCATTTCTAAGAATGACTGAAGGAAGCTCCCTAGCTGGAGCCAGCTATTATCCTTGAATTCAACGCGCTCAATTCCAGGGATAACCCCTATGAAACTTGTCCATTTTGTAGACCACATACTCTTAAGCACGCAAAATGAGGCAAATTGCATTGGTCCTCATGCATAGTCCCCCATCCTCAAAAAGTTATTCTGAGCATTAACCTTTGTTAGTTCGTCGAAATTCGCATTTTAAACCAAGTTGTGAAAATTCAATTTTGGGAGTTAGAAAATTTTATGCACATGTAGGAGCTTTGTTTTTCACCACTCTTACATATTTCGTGCCTTAGTCATTTTCTAGCACATGTAGGAGCTCTATTTTTTAGCTCTTCTACATCTCAAAACACAAATCACATGTAGGAGCGTCGATTTTTAGCACTTTTACATATTAAATGTAGGAGCTCTATTTTTCACCGATCTTACATATTTCATGTCTTAGTCATTTTTTGGCACATATAGGAGCGTTGATTTTTAGTGCTTTTACATATTACATGTAGGAGCTTTTTTTTTCACCACTCTTACATATTTCATGCCTTAGTCATTTTTTGGCACATGTAGGAGCTCTGTTTTTTAGTACTTCTACATCTCAAAACACAAGTCACATGTAGGAGCTTTGTTTTTCACCGCTCTTACATATTTCATGCCTTAGTCATTTTCTAGCACACGTAGGAGCTCTATTTTTTAGGGCTTCTACATCCCAAAACACAAGTCACATGTAG
>VDFB02288931.1:0-62831 GCA_007258455.2 Sequoia sempervirens | reverse complement strand
TAGAGGCCATCTTAGGTCAAGCAAAAATAAACACTAAGAAAGAAAAGAAGCCCGAAGTTAGATATGAGGTGACAATGGATGCTTCTAGATCTAGAACCATGCAAGTAGCCATGTCAATAGTAGGAAAGGAGGGAATAAGCTATAATGTATCCACTATTAACTTGGGGACGACCACCAGAGAACAAAAAGTGGATCACTTTCAGGAGTCCATCACCACGGTAGTGCATCTGATACAACAAGATAAGATCTCAAAGGAAGAACTCAAGGAATAAGTGGCTAATCTGGCAGCCTACATCTAGCATTGGTTGTTTATAGAAGAACAACCTACCACGTATTTGACTCTGCCATAGTTCTTGTCCAAAGAATAAATAGAAAAACTCAAGAAAATAAAGAACTTGGATAGGACCATAGATAGCTAGTTCTGGAAAGTCCCGTACGTTGCAAACATGGGCATCAGTCATGCTGTTAGGAAAGTAAACAAGTTCTTAGATGTACAAAAGTCTCTTGAGGGCACAAGGAAAATCTGCACTAACTTCCTAAAGAGGTATGAGTCTACTTACCTAAAGATTGAGGCTATCCTCAAACTACTGAGCGAGACTTGGGAAAAGGAGCTTGCTTTCAAGAAGGATGATCATTGGTTAATGGATGTGTGGAAGCGGGATTTCAAAAACTAAAAGGAAAGGTTGGAACAAGTGATCATAAAATTGGATCTAGATATCGATTGGGCCAAGGATGTTTGGGCAGATTGTAGTCGATATTTGAAGGTAATGACGGGGTATCATATGCCTTTTGTGCAAATGGATCTGGAAAAGATAAAGCCTCATTTCCAGAATAAGATGGAGGATAGGATGTCAGACGAGATCACTACTGACTTCATGAGTTTTTCCACCTGAACCATTTCCCAATCTGAGCTATTCAGAGACCACACTACCAAATATGATGAAGATTGGGAAAGGCTCACCAAAAGATCCAAGGAGTGGAGCTACCAAGTGCTGCGATCTGAGATTTTGGAAGTTGATAAGCTCTAGACATTTATTTTGAAGTTCATGGAGTATGCTACTTTGAAGAAGTAGGAAGGAAACCCTATTATTGATGATGAAATCCTTAAGGAATAGCTACAGCAAAGGGAAATAAAAAAAAGACAAAATACTATAGTGCTGCCACTAGAAGAAAAAATAGGGAAAATAACAAAATGTATTTTAAAAATGTAAAATATTGTGGGGTAGGTAGAACCCTAGTTTGTAGTGAATCTTGGCCACACAATAAGAATTAGTCTTGGCCATTCATTCTACTTTTGGGACACTATAAATAAGGGGGTATCCTCTCATTTTGAAGAGAGAGTTGAGTTGTTGTAATGACATGCTGTTGAAATTATAATAGAAATACATTGACTTTGGTGCATTTCTGAGTTTCTGTGCATGTTTCATGATTCATCTCCAATAGCTAGATGATTTAGTTAAATGTGTTTCTCTGTTTAATTTAGCCTTAGATTTCTTTGATATATTTGGTAATTTTGTTCTATGGTTATGAAGATTTCTAGTGTGTAGATGCCTTTCTTGTCCATACTTTTTGTTCTTTACTGCTGGTAGATGGCTATGTAAATTTAGTTTGGACTTAAATTCAAAGCTGCCCCAAACTTTATCTTTATTCATGCATGTACATGGTGAATGAATGGTAAGATATTTGCATTCCTAAGAAGATAGCACAAATTTCATGGCACTGTGAATTTTCTGGTTAAGTGAAGTTTTGTTTTAAGGAAGTTGTCCATAGTAGAAATCTCCATGATCACTGTTCATGGTTAGTTGCAGATCTAGGAACCTCTTCTCTTCCCTGCCCTTTTATCATTTTTCTGGAAATAGCCTATGCTAAGGTTCATTGCACATTGTAAAGCCAAACCTTTAGAAAATATTGGAGTTTCAGACTGCTGTTTGAACCTATGGAAAAGTGAGCATCAGCTTCCCATTCTAGGAGCTCCATTCTAAGATCCACTTTGTCCCATCCAGCTTGGTAAGTTTTCCTTGTGATTACTAGAAAAATCACATCAAATATCAACTAAGGAATTCCATGCAAGTCATGACCTGACACCTGAGAGACCTTGGGGTGATTTTCAAGAACTTGTTGAAGATTTCCTTTCAAGAGAGGTAGTGCATTTATGTATTACCTATGTTGAGAAAGTGTGCAAAGCACCACATCAACAGGAGAAAAATTGTGATTAATATCACATTAAAATTGGTACATGGGGAAAACCATAAGACAAAAACTAATTCTAAACACATTTTTACTATCATTTTGCATTGGTCAAGTTGGGGAAAATAGGGCTCTGTTGGGCGTCACCATGGAAGGGCTAGGGTTTGAGCTTTGGAGGTCGATTCTTCACCATTTTTTAGTGTTATCCTTGTCGATTCACCTCTACATTTTGAAGGTATGTTATTTTTCACCATTTTGATATATCTTTACTTCCATTTTAAAAGAAAATTTTCTCATAGGCCACGACTATCACTGTGGTTTTGATGCATTTTATGCTTTCTCTGTTTTGATATCTCTTCCCCACTCTTGGTGGCCACCATTGGAGGGTCTATTTGAGATTTTGAAAGTTTTGGCTATAGGTTTTGATTAGCTTCTCCACACTTGCATCCATGGTAAGCTCTCTTTTTCCACTTCTGTTGCATTTCCCTCTTAAATAAAAGCTTTATTCAAGCTTTTCTTTACAAAAATAAAGAAAGTTTGTATTTTTGTGTTTGAACATTGCATAGGTTGTGGCCATGCTTTTGTATTCTTCTTGTTTCTATAAAATATGGCCTTTCCTTGGCTTGACCCATGATGTAGAAATGTTTATCATTTGAAAAGAAAGCACACCTGAAGAAAACTATGCATTTGTTTTGGTTTTTAAAAGGCCTGCAGACCCTTCACAGCTATGGCCATTAGCTAGACTATACTCCATTTTCTAGAAACTTCGTTGTTTGTATAAGCTCAAGAATTTGTAATTTCTTCTTGTACTTTAATTTTGAACATAAAACCTTAAGTGGGTATGTGATTTTTAAAAGAAAACAACTCTCCTAGGCCGTAGTCATGAGAGCACAAGCTAGGGTTTTATCTTCATTCTATTGGCACTTTCCACTGGTAAAAATCTTGAATCTCTATTGAATTTCTATGTAGTTTTGTTTAGAACATAATACCCTAAATGGGTATCAAATTTTTGAGAGAAAACACTCTCAGGCTGCGTCCATGAGAGTTTAGTTGTCCTTGCTTGCATTCATTCATGAGCTCCAAAACTTTACTTCTGCATTTTGAAACATTTTAAATGGAAACAATGTGGATTATTTCTCGAAGGCTCAAACTAGGTATTATGCATTTGCTTCATTTTGAAACCCTAGTTTATTTGAAAAATGGCTCATCATCTTGAAAAGCAACAATTTTTTTATCATTTTTGTGTATATGTCATTGTAGCTTGCTTATTCACCTTTAGATTGCAAACTTTACTTCACTCCAAAATTTCACTTATGGATGCAAGTTGATATGTTACTCAAGTGCCATCTTGTATTATTTCCACTCAATGAAACTCAACTTTATTTGATGTTATTTCAGTTGCTTATCAGACAAAAATGCTTCCCCATACCTTCATGCACCTTCTCATGCACTGTTTAACATTATTGCCATGTTGTTGCACACACTTCCTTAATGAACACACATAAAACCTTCTTCAATTTCTTCAAATGCATTGTAAATTAATGATTCATTTCACTTACTTGCATTGCAAAGCTACACTTAGTCATCATGGTGCACCTATAGGTTACTTTGCTATCCATTATCACACATTTTATGCATTTGAATGCTTCAAAAAACTGAATTTCCAGCTACAAATTTTTTTTTGAGCAATGCAATGTGATTTTCCCTTATGTTTGTAGCATCATAATACTAAAACATAACTCAATTCATTACAATCTAATTTCATTGATGATGTTATTTTATTTTGCATTCAACTCAAACTTAGTGTATTTCCTTTCAGTTTACCAGTGCTTCTTTTCCTTCTCTTATTTAACTCTCATGCTTTACTTGCAACCACTTGTCACTCTATTTCTAATGGATTCAACCTATCCTTTGTACTCTTCATGCATTTTTATCTCCTAAGAAGCAAATTTTAGCATGAAATTTTGATTTATGCATAGAATATTTTAAAATGCATAGCATGATGAAGGTTTTCTGAGGCTCCTCAAATTGCTTTAGTTGCTATTGATGTATTCTAAACAAGGCATTTTGTATACCTTTTCACTATCTCATTTTGTGATGATGCACTTGATGGTAATTCACTTGAGGATTCGATCCTCTATGATCTTCAATTCATTGTACTACTAGACTTGATTGTCCTAGATGATTACTTTCTTTAGTTCTCATGGAACTTTGATACACTCCTTCAGATGTATATCTCCTTGACCAATATTGAATTGTTCCCTTTTTGAAACCCCTCTATGGAATGTTGAGGGGTAGCATGCCAGCTATCAACCCTTGTGGGAGCCCATTTTACACCACATGCTATAAGATATTCAAAACAAATCAACAACATGGATTTTCCTATACCTACAAAAGAAACAAACAATGTTAGATTAAAACAATAAATTTAGAAGTTTCTCATGATGTGTTCTCCTTGGTATTCTCTTGCACTCCTCTTATCTTTGATTAGTTGATTCAATGCATCATAGATAGTATTCTACATTACTGTTGATGGATCATGTCAGAGTGTTCATAGTCTGAGCTCTAACAAACCTTTATAATCACTTGCAGGTTCACTTGGAGCATGGAAGCAAGGAAGGATGCACAACACTGAAGTTAATTCAAAGGCACAACTAGGCAATGATGATTATATTCTCTCTTACATACTATTCTCTCTTTTTATCTTCAGTAGCCTAATGTATTCTTTATGATCCATTGTTCCAACTACTCCCACGACTTGTGTGGGACTCTTGATTTTCCTTTTTATAGCATTTGAATAATTCTTGCTCAATTCTATACTTTTCTTTTGCAAACAATAAATGGATCATTATGAATGAAAACTGAATACAAAAGAAAGAATTTCCTTTTCATTTCATGAAATACTATACTGCAAATGATATATGGCAACTGAAATAGTTTGTGATTCTTAAGAACTCATCAACTTGAATATTTACAATGGTTAAAACATATGCAAAAAATATTGAAATTCTTCACCTTAAAATGAACTTTAATCAACTAGCTCTGCCAATTTGAGTTGTGTGAAAAATTGATAACAATTTTGGCAACCTTTGCTAGATGCTTGCATGCTAAGCACTAGGCATGTTTCCTTATGCATATCCATTAGGCATTGAGTCAATTTTTCCCTTCTGAAACTCAAAAGTTCAAAAAATTATGAAACTTGCAACTCCAAATAGTAGCAAAAACCAACACCAAAACAACACACAAACAAGGCCTTGGCGGCCAAAAAGCAATGTGCAGAAGCACTTATTGAAAAGAAAATACTAAAAGGAAAGTGCTCCAAACACTTATTAGAAGAAAATACTCTACTATAGTATAGGAATAGAACTTAGAACATTAGAAACAATGTTTCAAATTGATCCCAGTGATAGGGATCAGAAGCACTTCTCCAGTTAACCTTGAGAGCTGAAAAGAATTATGCTCTCTACATTCTATTAGCACATATAGGCCCTCCCAAATTGCATAAAATTTAGAATATCTCCTTGGTTTATTCTTGTTCTCATCCCACTTGAGCACAAAATCTCCAACAACAAATTCTATGAACTTTTTTTCACAAAATTTTCTTACCATGTTATCGTTCAGCTCCTCATTCAATTGAAAAATTAGCTTTCTAGGATAATATTTTGTCAAAGTACCTCTCATAGAACATTTATTCACCAATAGCCATTGACCCCATCATGTCCATAATCCTTTTAACTTCAACATCAAAGTTACGCATCCCTTCTGACCTTTGGTTGGAAGTTGGGGCTCAATAATGGTTGTATCTTCACAATCTTCTATAGAGAACTCAAAATCCTCCAGCAATAGATTTTCCTTAGTCATACAATATTCTCTCTTGAAACAATTTTGAATAGCTCTACTTACTTCGATGATAAATTCTTCTTCAAAGAGCTCCCCTTGATCCAAGATTGGATCATCAATCTTCATCTCCATCGATTTTCTTTATCTAAAGCTTCATTTTTAAAAAGTATTTGCATCCATTCTTGGAAAAATGTTCCATCCTCTTTAGATTCCTCCTCTTGATCTAAAACTTGACCTTCAAAGAGCAACTCTTTTCATTCCTTAACAACCTCTTTGTCTTTTAGGAACTTTGTGTCACTAACCAAAAGTTGACCTTGGCCTTTAACCAGAATAGGGACTATTGTATCTGACTCTTGGATTACGTAAACTCCTAACCTCTCCTTCTTGGTGTGACTAAAAGAATCAAGGTTATGATCTTGGGTAGCCCATTCATCCATATTTTCTTCTTTCCTGGGTGCATTGGGGTCTGTGGTCATGAGTTGATTCTCCAATGCATTTGTGGAGTATAGGTTAGTGTTTACATGCCTAGGAATGTAAGGTTCAATGTGGTCCTTTTCTAATGGATTGAACCTAATGGTCACTTTCGTTCCATATCTAGTTCTAAAGAAAGGTAAGACCAATTAGCTAATAAGAAACCTCCTAGTTTGGTAGTAAAATCTCTTGAAAGGTAGAGTGAAAAATTGGGAGGCAACTCTATCACATGGACATCTTGGGAAATTGCAAAGTTGGGGAAAGCATGTAATGTGATAGCCAGATTTTTAATGATTTCTATTGTTTGAACAACAAATCCATCTAATTGCATAACTCCCTTTGACATGGGTTCATAAACTAAGCCTAATTTATCAGCTAAGATTTTAGTCAGGATTGAGCTGCTAGCTCCCGAGTCTATCATGCAATTATAGAAAATTTTATCACCTATAATCAAACTTAAATAGAATGGTGGGGACTTAACCTCTTGAATTTTTTTCCCAACTTTAATCTCTAGGCTGTTCGCAAGCACCATTATGCTCTTTTCTACATTCAATACATTTGAAGATAAAATTTTAGCTAAGGCATTTTCCAATAAATCTTTCTGGCCTGGGATATGCAATGCATCCATGATGGATAAGCTGGTTGTAGCTTTCTTTAAATGTTCAACCACATTGAAAGAGATGGGACTTACCTTTTGTTGTCCCAAAGGATTAGCAACATTGTTATTTACCTTTTGTTGTTCTCTCTATAGAATATGTGCCTTCAGTTGAGTTGTAGGAACATTTTGAGATGAAACGACATGATTTTTGTCTCTCATAGCTCATTGTTATGAATTTATAGCTTGCTTTTGTGAGCTTACAGCTTGTTCCACTTCAACGGTTCTCTGTTTTGACCTTATGTTTGTAGCAATGAATGAACCTTGTTGTTTCTTTCTTTGGAAATGGTTAACTCCACAATATTTAGCACTTTGACAATTTAATAAAGAAATTTCAGAATTGTTTGGTTGTTTCACATTCTTTCTTGGTAAACTTTCAGGGCCAGCATACTGATTCTTCACCATGAGAGCTTGACTCTCCATTCTACTCATGCAAGCAGCCTAGTTGTGTGGTTGATTGCATGGGTAACACCAATCATGCTCTTGAGCCAAATTATTGTGTGGTATGAGCTCTCTTGAAGGACCAACAACATTGGGATAAAAAGGCCAAAAAGGCTTGGGATTAAAACCCCTTGTTTGTCCTTGAAAATCATTCTAAAGTGTTTCCCTTATTTTCTAGTTTTGCTAAAAAGGAGTTTGGTAAGACCTATTTTCTTGACCAACTTTCTTCTTGAGATAGACAAACTCATTGCTAAAGGTTTTACCAAATTTTTGCAGCATTCTTTTGATCTCTTGGATCTCTTCGGTTTGGTCTGTAATGGCATTTTCTTGAACAACAATAGGAGGAAAATTCATAGGGGTGAGTGGCTGAATCTCAGGAAAATTAGGTGTGGGTGGTCTGGGTGCTATCTTCTTGGCTTGAATAAGACAATTTTTAGACCTTATTGCAATTTCATAAGCATTCGGAAAAGTAAAATCCCCCATAGATTGTATCATAACTGATATCTTAGAATTCAAGGCTTTCACGAAAAATAGAAAGGCATGTTTGGGTGTGGGTTTGACAATGAGAGATATCCTATCCCAGGTTCTTTGAAACCTATAATTGAAGCAAGCCATATGCTCATGGGGAGCACACTTGATGGTGCTTAGTTGGTCAAGCTACGAAAGGTTGTTTGACTTGTCTACGAAATTCCGGTGAAGACCATCACCAAGCTGGTTCCATGTTGCTATAGAATTTTCTGGGAATCCTCTAAACCATTGAAGGGCCTTCCCCTTCATTGAAGCAACCATCAATCTTATAACCACGTTCTCCTCTATTATATTGTCCACTGAACATAATGTTTCCACATCTCAAATGTGTTCAACAGGGGTAGCTTGGTCCTCACCAATGAAGTAAGGAAGTCCTTTGAGTGTTACTATTGGTATGCCATCATGTTGAGCTAGTAATAACGGGCTATCCCTCTTTGAATGGCACAAAGGTGAATTGTCTCACAATAGGAGGTACTTGAGATATCGGGGTTGGGTTCCTCTTCACAGAGACAATGAGACTGAGCTTTGGTGGTGTGGAATTTTCTCTTCTAACTGAATCAAATGTTTTTCTTGGTGTTTTTCCTCTCCTTCCCAGTAGGGAGAGCTTCAAATAGTCAAAAGCTACTGGTGGAATCTAGTCTAGATTCTTCTCATAAGCTATTTGCACCAAATCTGCACTGTAACTAGAAATTAGGAGTCGCTAGATATATTTTTGAGACCTCTACAGGCAAAAAATGTTGTTGCATATACCAAACAGTAGACTATGCCTTAGAAAAATGACTCTAAGGACAAGACTCTAGAGTCCCACTAGGCATGCCAAAAATTGTTGGCAACTAGGATTGCACCCTCAATCAAGTTAGGCTTGGCTATCCTGTTGCAAATGGAAATTCTCTCTATTTTGTGGGTCAATCAATGAGTGAGAGAAAATCTCCAGAGTGGGTTGATTCCCTCTAGCTAATCACCTAACCTATGAACTTTAAGGGGAAAGGGCTAGGAAGAAAGCTGAAAAGTGAAATCTATAACTTAAAATGATCAACTATACATTTTGAGATTTTAACAAAACTTAACCTCACAACCTCTCTTAAAGAATTATCTCACACAATTCACCTTAGAACATTTAGCTCAACGGTGTTTTGCATAAAGATTCGTGAATCATTGAATATAATATGCAACCTAAGCTAACGAAAATTCTCACCCACAACTCACAACAATAAGACAATAGAAGGATTCACCAATATGAATAACAACAATTCATCACATTATCACTGCAAAGTACATGATAAGAAAAAAGAGAAAGGAAAACTCTTCTGATTGTATTGAAACTGAAGGAGTAAGATATCAAAATCTAATTCAAAAGTTTACAAAACTCTCTGCAGTGTATATGAGAGCAAGAAATAGAATTTTGAACCTTGAGAAATTCAAAATTTCTCAGACTTATAGGCATCAAGTGGAAATAATGATAGAAAATAGAACAAAATAGCTCCACTACATCATCAAAAAGCAACTCTTCCTCATTTTTGAGCTCCTCAGAAAATCCTAAAAAAGAGGGCCTCAAACTACTCCAAAAAGCACCAAAAGGATAGAAACTTTCCATCTCCCAAATGTTGATCAAAAAAGTCTTCCAAAACAAGTGCAAACAACTAGAAACTGAAAATAGAAACTTTATTTTGTCACATTCTTTCTCAATCCACCCAAGAACTCAACTCAAAATGCAAAGTTCTAATGTCAACTCAAGTGCACAAATTAACTACAATAGAGTAACAACTAATTAAGCAATTTATAGAAACATTGTTTATCAGTGTCTTATAGCTCTACAGTTTTAGAAAACAAAAATAGAAATCCTGATTACATTTGATTTGTTACAATTTATCTCCAAATACTCTAATTTTTTCAATTTTGTGCAAAAAATCAAAATATTAAACTAAGGCTTTGAATACTCTTGTTTTTTCTATAAAAAATCATAAAAATTTGGTGGCCCCCAATCACATATGATGAATCGAACTCCAAAGGAAATCATAACATGTCCAGGACCTAGATAAAAATCAAAGGTCCTAAGGATTCTGTGACAATTTTCACAAGGCAAGGTGCATGAAATGTTTCTAAGGCATGAGAAAGGCCTACCCTAGAATGAAAGGGCCCAAAGCACATAAGATTTTTTCAAAAAATTAAAAGAAAGGCTAAGGCATATTTCTGCCTAGGAAATACATGAGGCAAGGTGTTAACAAAGAATTTGATTTTGGAAAAAAATGTGATTAAAATCACATTCAAATTGGTACATGGGGAAAACCTTAACATAGAAACAAATTCTAAACACATTTTGACTATCATTTTGCATTAGCCAAGATGGGGAAAATAGGGCTCTATTGGGCGCTGCCATGGAAGGGCTAGGGTTTGAGCTTTGGAGCTCAATTCTTCACCATTTTTTAGTGTTATCCTGGTTAATTCACCTCTACATTTTGAAGGTAAGTTATTATACACCATTTTGATGCATCTTTCGCTACATTTTAAAAGAAATTTCGCCCATAGGCCACAACTATCACTATGGTTTTGATGCATTTTATTCTTTCTCTATTTTGATATATGTTCCTCACTCTTGGTGGCCACCACTGGAGGGTTTGTTTGAGATTTTGAAAGATTTGGCCATGGGTTTTGGTGAGATCCTCCACACTCACGGCCATGGTAATCTCACTTTCTCCACTTCTATTGCATTTCCCTCTTAAAAAAACCTTTAATCAAGGTTTTCCTTACAAAAATAATTAAAGTTTGTATTTTCTGAGTACAACCATTTTATAGGTTGCAGAAATGCTTGTGTATTCTTCTTGTTTCTATAAAAGATGGCCTTACCTTGGCTTGAACCATGATGTAGAAATGTTTATCATTTGAAAAGAAAGCACACCTAGAGAAAACTATGCATTTGTTTTGGTTTTTAAAAGGCTTGCAGACCCTTCATGGCCATGACCATTAGCTATACTATACTCCATTTTATCGAAGCTCCATTTTTTGTAAGCTTGAGCCTTTGTTATTTCTTCTTGTACTTGTATTTTGAACATAAAACCTTAAGTGGGTATGTGATTTTTAAAAGAAAACAACTCTCCCAGACCGCGACCATGAGAGCACAAGCTAGGGTTTTATCTTCATTCTATTTTTTCACTTTCCATTCGTAACAAGCTCGAATCTCTGTTGACTTGATTTGTAGTTGTGTTTGGAGCACAATACCCTAAATGGGTATCAAATTTGTGAGAAAAAACACTCTCAAGCCACGACCATGAGAGTTTAGTTGAGCTTGCTTGCATTTATTCATGAACTCAAAAACTTTACTTTTGTATTTTGAAACATTTTAAATGGAAACAATGTGGATTCTTCCTTGAAGGCTCGAACTAGGTATTATGCATTTGCTTCATTTTGAAATCCTATTTTATTTGACAAATGGCTCATTGTCTTGAAAAGCAACATTTTTTTTTCATTTTTGTGTATATGTCATTGTAGCTTGCTTATTCACCTTCAGATTGTAAACTTTACTTCACTCAAAAATTTTACTTAATGATGCAAGTTGATATGTTACTCAAATGACATCTTGTATTCTTTCCACTCAATGAAACTCAACTTTATTGTATGTTATTTTAGTTTCTTATCAAACAAAAATACTTCCTCATACCTTCATGCACCTTCTCATGCACTGTTTAACATTGCTTCCATGTTGTTGCACAAACTTGCTTAATGAACACACAAAACCTTCCTTTGTATCTTCAAATACATTGTAAATGAATTATTCATTTCACTTACTTGCCTTGCAAAGCTACACTTAGTCATCATGGTGCACATATAGGTTACTTTGTTGTCCATTATCACACATTTTATGCATTTGAATTCTTTATAAATGTAAAGTTCCAGCTCCACATTTTTGTTTTAAGCAATGCAATGTGATCTTCCCTTATGTTTGTAGCATCATAATACTGAAACAACACTCAATTCATTACAAGCTACTTTCATTGATGATATTTTTTTATTTTGCATTCAACTCAAACTTAGTGTATTTCCTTTCAGTTTACCAGTGCTTCTTTTCCTTCACTTATTTGACTCTCATGCTTTACTTGCAGCCACTTGTCACTCTATTTTTGATGGATTCAACCTCTCCTTTGTACTCTTCATGCATTTTTATCTCCTAAGTAGAAAATGTTAGCATGCAATTTTTATTTATGCATAGAATATTTTGAAATACACACCATGATCATACTTTATTTTCCTAGATGATCACTTGCTTGAGTTCTCATGGCACTTTGATGTACTACTTTAGATGTATATCTCCTTGAGCAATATTGAATTGTTTCCTTTCTGAAACCCCTCTATGGAATGTTGAGAGGCAGCATGTCGAGTCCCAACTCTTGTGGGAGCCCATTTTAGTCCACATGCTATAAGATATTTAAAACAAATCAGAAACATGGATTTTCCTATACGTGCACAAGAAACAAACAGTGTTAGATTAAAACAATAAATTCAGAAGTTTCTCATGATGTGTTCTCCTTGGCATTCTCTTGCACTCCTCTTTTCTTTTCTTAGTTGATTCAATGCATCATAGATAGTATTCTACATTATTGTTGATGGATCATGTAAGAGTGTTCATAGTCTGAGCTCTAACAAAACTTTATAATCACTTGCAGGTTCACTTGGAGCACAGAAGCAAGGAAGGATGCATAACATTGAAGTCGACTCAAATTCACGACCAAGGAATGACAATTATGTTCTCTCTTACATGCTCTTCTATGTTTTTATCTTTAGTAGCATAAAGTATTCTTTATGATCCATTGTTCCAGCTACTCCCACAGCTTGTGTGGGACACTTGATTCTCCTTTTTAGAGCATTTGAATAATTCTTGCTTAATTCTATACTTTTCTTTTGCAAACAATATATGGATCACTAGGAATGAAAACTGAATACAAAAGAAAGAATTTCATTTTCATTTCATGAAATACTATGCTGCAAATAATATATGGCAATTGAAACACATTGCACTTCTTAAGAACTTTACAACTCAAATATTTACAATGGTTAAAAGGGTATGTGCAGGATTATGATGGGCCAAAAAGTGGCAATATGATGGGTATGTGGCTGACGACTTTTTTTTTACCCAAAATTGATGAAACGAAAATGGTTTTTAAACAATATTCTCAACTTCCCACCAATATAAATTATGCTTTGCTTTGAATTTAATAATTAATTATTATTCATTTTCTTTTTGAATTACAACTAAAGTCCTGATTGATAGGCTGATTGAAAAACATCTATAGCTTTCAAACGGTATCACATTTTTTGAATCCAAAACATGCCCCACATTCTATGCATCACATACTATAGGATTAAAAGAAAATTTGAACTCATGAAGTTTGACCAAGTTAAGGTGGTCCGGACATCGAGTTTTATATTTTTAAAAGTTGTAATAAAAATTATAATTAATTCATTACTTGGAAAAAAAATTACAAAAAAATATGCATCACATCGGGACATGAGTCCTCTACTTATATCTAAAATATTATAAAAAAATATTATCATTTGATTGTGGTTAGGGTGGTTAGACAGACACCTACTTCTTATTTTTTCCCTAAAATTTAAGTACTACTACATTGAAATTTCAAATTTTCACCAAACAATTTTTATTTATTTTTAAAATCTAGTAGTTTAGAAACTACATTCAATTTGCTATAGATTCTATTCTTACATATTTTTGAAATAATATAGACAACTTATTCAAATTTTTACGTCAAGTTACCTAACTCTGATTTTTCTGAATTTTTTGCCACTTAAGGGCCTATTTTTTCCATGATGATCCTGCACATACCCAAAACATCTACAGAAACAAACTAAAATTCTTCACCTTGAAATGAACCTTAATCAACCATCTCTATCAATTTGAGCTGTGTGAAAAATTGATAACAATTACCATATGGGAGACTCTATCGATCCCATAATATAGAGATTTTTTGTAACAAACTTTGAGGGAATATAATCAACCAAATGATGTACCAAAAAAGGAGAAAACTACTTCACCAAGTAGCCCAATGCAAGCTATAGAAGAAGGGAATTCTAACAACAAAAATAGGCCACCTCCCTTCTATCTTTCATTGGTTATTCAAAACCACATAGTAGATAATTGCATGATCAATTCAAGGGCTAGTAACTATGTAATGCCTAAGGAGATTGTTGATAAAATTGGCATCAAATATGAACCTATGACTAGGGGAGTTTTATAGTTGGATAACACTGCTATCAAAATAGTGGGGGTAATTCAGAGCCTAAAATTTACCTTTAATGTATGATATGGGTGTGATGTGTTGTAATTCATTTCAGCCATAGACCTCCCTACTCATTTTTCCATTTCTTTTTCTAGTGATTTCACTGTCAAGATAGGTGGATACCTATCTTCTAATGGGTCCCACATGTTATTTAGAACTAGATATGAAACCAAAGTGACCATCAAATATGAACCCATAGTAAAGGATAATCTAGAGCCCTACATTCTTATCCCTATTAACATGAACCATAAATTACATGATAAAAAAGAAGTGTTCTATTTATGAACCTACTACTCCTTTAGAGGAGGTTCCTGGCTATTTTCCAAATGAATGGGGTAATGCATTCTAATTTCATCCACTTATCATAGTTTAAGTAGAGAATACTAGTCATGGAACCTATTATATTCATGAGGAAAATTCCCCTATCTCTACTATCATAAAAAACTAAAGAGGATCTAGGGGAATTGTGGCAACTTTTCTTTGATGGGTCTAGAAACAAGAATGGTTCATGTGTTGTTGTGACGTTAGTATCAACAAGCAAATAGAAGTATTACTTTTCTTTTATACTTCATTTTAGCTACACTAATAATATGGCTAATTATGAAGCCTTAATCCAAGGTCTCTAACTTGCACAAAAAAGGAAAATGAAGTTGTTGCAAGTATTTTCTAATAGTGAACTAGTTGTTCATCAAGTCAAAACTCAGAGCTCAACAAACAATAGTTTGCTCAAATCTTACAAATATAGCATTTGGGATTTTATTGATGGTTTGATGGCTTTGGAATTCAAATGAATCCTAGAAGTCAAAATAAGCATACTAATAGACTTGAAACAATTGGTGCTCAATTTAACATACTACCACATATTGCAAGAAAAAGGGAGCAACATATCAAGATCATCATCAGGATTGATGTTTTATTTAATCAAGATCATTGGAAGGTATTTGAACATGATTGAAAGTTCATGATTTTTTGTAGGAAGAGGTCTAATTTTCTAGAAAAAATAGTCAAATCGATAGAACCAATATGGTGACCAAATCATGAAGTTACGTAGCAATAAGTTACCTCAAGGTCTCATCACTCTTAAAGGCATATGCAACTTGGATGACAATTTAAAGTAAAATAAAATGAACCTAGCTATAAAGAAGGGTGACTATAGGTTAATTGAAATTTCAAAAGGAAAGTCTCTAAATATGGGAAAGGTATGCTATTCTACTAAACATGAGGTTTTCATAAAGCATTGCAATAGATATAATGATATAGTTGTATGTGTGTGAACCCCAATCCTAGTACCTGCAAAACAAAAAGAATAACAAGTTAAACAAGAGATTGCAAGCTAAAACAAGGATTCCCCATGAAATCCATTTACAACACTCAAATTAGGAAAAAAATAGTGAAGAACACAATGGAAATGACAAAACAAAGATTGAATCCTAATTAGAATAGCAAACACATGATCCCATGGGGGAATTGGTGCCAATTTGATGTGGAAATTGGCCCTTTCCAAATCCCTAAGATGCAAGCTTGATATGTTGATGATGATTGATCCACTTTGATGGTGAAGGATGGGAGCTCCAAGCCAAAATCTGCAAAAACCTAGCTAAGAACTCAATGATGATGGATGAAAATGGCTAAATATTTTAGTATAATAACTTTGCATAATTTGTGGATGATCAAATGAGGATCATAAAACTCTTATTCGAATTCAGATCAGATAAGATCAAATTGAAATAGGACAATTCCATCATCGGATATCAAAAAAGATGGATGGGGATTGAAAAAAGGGACTATCATCATATTTTAGTTCAATTGTTAAACAGAGGAAGAATATCATGCCAGCTCAGGTAAAGTTATCAGATAGAGATTATTGGATATTGACTTGGGATTTTTGAATTCAAATTTGGAGAATATTCCAAAAGATGCCTTGTGAAGAAAATAGAGATTTAATAAATGAATTAGATCTATTTTCATGTGCAACTTGCAAAATCTAGAGGATGGGACATGATTTAGAATTAAATTAATCAAGGGTTAATTAATTTAATAGGAGATTAGATGATGTGACCTATTTGACTCAAATTGATGGATTTATTTAAATCAAATAAGAGAGGAATATGGTAAGAGATTAATTAAATAAGGATTTTGATTTATTTAATTAAAAGAGATGGTGTTAGATTAAATCAAATAAGGTTTCAATTTATTCAATTTAATGGATAGACTTTAGAGATTTAATCAAATAAAATTAGTTATTTAATTAAATAAGGATAATTAGATCGGATGGATTGATTTAATGAACAAAAGAGATGACTTGATTAGATAAAATGATTTATTTAATTAAGTGAGAGAAATTGATGAATTTAATTAGATAAGGAGATTTAATTAAATGGTTAGACCGAGGGATGATTCAGGATGAAACGATGTTAGTAGTCGGGATCAGATGCACAATGTCAATTGGTATATTTTGCGTGTCTACATTTTGCCCCTCTTTGAAGTGATGCACTTGTTGCATTGGTTCAAAGAATAAACGATCTCGATCAAATTTGAAGATTTTCATTATTCAAAACTTTCCCCACTACTACCTGGTGAGAGAAAACATGCCATTATAATGCCCCCTCGAGAGATTGGACGAAAATTTCAAATTTTGGGTGATCTCGCAAAAAAAGAGGACAAAGTACCCAAAAGGTCCAAAAAGGCTCCAAGAGGCTAAAAACGTGTCTAAATGCAATAAAATGATGTAAAATAGGCCTCAACTAGATAGAAACAGGTTCGGGGGTCCAAAAATCTAGCAGGACAGCCAATCAAGGTGAAAAAACCCTAATTTCTAGGCTTAAAAGGGGCCCGAGGGGTCACTTTCAAGTCATTTTCAGACACCTCCACCAGCAACCTTGAGATTTGAGCTCTGACGTTTTGACGATATGGCACAACGACAGCTTCCCCTGCATATTTCTAATTGAGTTTGGATGTACCAATGGCCACCTGGCATCGGGGCACCGGTATGTGTGAACCCCAATCCTAGCACCTGCGAAACAACAAGAATAAACAAGTTAAACAAGATATTGCAAGCTAAAACAAGGATTCCCCATGAAATCCATTTACAACACTCAAATTAGGAAGAAAATAGTGAAAAACACAATGCAATTAACAAAACAAAGATTGAATCCTAATTAGAATAGCAAACACATGATCCCATGGGGGAATTGGTGCCAATTTGATGTGGAAATTGGCCCTTTCCCAATTCCTAAGATGCAAGCTTGATATGTTGATGATGATTGATCCACTTTGATGGTGAAGGATGGGAGCTCCAAGCCAAAATCTGCAAAAACCTAGCTAAGAACTCAATGATGATGGATGAAAATGGCTAAATATTTTAGTATAATAACTTTGCATAATTTGTGGATGATCAAATGAGGATATGAGCTCTTTATTTATAGAATTCCAAGATGAATGAATGTCCAAATTTGAGAAATGTGGGACTAACATTCATCCAATGGGATACCACTTGTCAATCTATGAATGGATGGAAGATGTGCAAGATTTGGGGATTGTGCCAATAAATGCATATTTTTGAATTTCAAATTTGTTGAAATGACTTGTAAGAGGGAAGGGAAAATGCAATAAATGCCACTTGGCTCAAGGCAAAGGACATCTAAGATGAAGTTATTTCCTTGTTGGATGTACATGTTGACTTGGAATTTTTGAATTCAAATTTGGAGAATATTCCAAAAGATGCCTTGTGAAGAAAATAGAGATTTAATAAATGAATTAAATCTATTTTCATGCGCAACTTGCAAAATCTAGAGGATGGGACATGATTTAGAATTAAATTAATCAAGGGTTAATTAATTTAATAGGAGATTAGATGATGTGACCTATTTGACTCAAATTGATGGATTTATTTAAATCAAATAAGAGAGGAATATGGTAAGAGATTAATTAAATAAGGATTTTGATTTATTTAATTAAAAGAGATGGTGTTAGATTAAATCAAATAAGGTTTCAATTTATTCAATTTAATGGATAGACTTTAGAGATTTAATCAAATAAAATTAGTTATTTAATTGAATAAGGATAGTGGAATCGGATGGATTGATTTAATGAACAAAGAGATGACGTTAGTCTGACGTTTATTTAATTAAATTGAGAGAAATTGATGAATTTAATTAGATAAGGAGATTTAATTAAATGGTTAGACCGAGGATGATTCGGGGATGAAGCGATGTTAGTAATGTCGGGGATCCCGGATGCCTGATGTCAATCGGTATATTTTAAAGTCATTTGCCCCTCTTTAGTGATGCACTTGTTGCATGGTTCAAAAGAATAAGCGATCTCGATCAAATTTGAAGATTTTCATTGTGGCTTTCCCCACTACTACGGTGAGAAAAGCAATGCCATTATAATGTACCCCTCGAGATTAGACGAAAATTCCAAATTTTGGGTGATCTAAAAAAAAAGAGGACAAAAGTACCCAAAAAGGTCAAAAATTCCAAAGAGGCTAAAAGCGATGTCTAGAAATGTAAAATGATGTAAAATGAGCCTCAACTAGATAGAAGCGAGGTTTGGGGGTCCCGAAACTCTGGCAGAGCTGACCAAATCAAAAGAATTTAGAAAAAAACCCTAATTTTCCACCAGAGAAACTAAAGGGGCCAGAAGAGGTCCGCTGGTGTTTTCAGACACCTCCACCAGCAACCTTGAGATTTGAGCTCTGACGTTTTGACGATATGGCACAACGACAGCTTCCCCTGCATATTTCTAATTGAGTTTGGATGTACCAATGGCCACCTGGCATCGGGGCACCGGTATGTGTGAACCCCAATCCTAGCACCTGCGAAACAACAAGAATAAACAAGTTAAACAAGATATTGCAAACTAAAACAAGGATTCCCCATGAAATCCATTTACAACACTCAAATTAGGAAGAAAATAGTGAAAAACACAATGGAAATAACAAAACAAAGATTGAATCCTAATTAGAATAGCAAACACATGATCCCATGGGGGAATTGGTGCCAATTTGATGTGAAAATTGGCCCTTTCCCAATTCCTAAGATGCAAGCTTGATATGTTGATGATGATTGATCCACTTTGATGGTGAAGGATGGGAGCTCCAAGCCAAAATCTGCAAAAACCTAGCTAAGAACTCAATGATGATGGATAAAAATGGCTAAATATTTTAGCATAATAACTTTGCATAATTTTTGGATGATCAAATGAGGATATGAGCTCTTTATTTATAGAATGTCAAGATGGATGAATGTCCAAATTTGAGCAATGTAGGACTAACATTCATCCAATGGCATGATGCCACTTGTCAATCTATGAATGGATGGAAGATGTGCAAAATTTGGGGATTATGCCAATAAATGCATATTTTTGAATTTCAAATTTGTTGAAATGACTTGTAAGAGGGAAGGGAAAATGCAATAAATGCCACTCAGTTCAAGGAAAAGGACATGTAAGATGAAGTTATTGCCTTGTTGGATGTACATGTTGACTTGGAATTTTTGAATTCAAATTTGGAGAATATTCCAAAAGATGCCTTGTGAAGAAAATAGAGATTTAATAAATGAATTAAATCTATTTTCATGTGCAACTTGCAAAATCTAGAGGATGGGACATGATTTAGAATTAAATTAATCAAGGGTTAATTAATTTAATAGGAGATTAGATGATGTGACCTATTTGACTCAAATTGACGGATTTATTTAAATCAAATAAGAGAGGAATATGGTAAGAGATTAATTAAATAAAGATTTTGATTTATTTAATTAAAAGAGATGGTGTTAGATTAAATCAAATATGGTTTCAATTTATTCAATTTAATGGATAGACTTTAGAGATTTAATCAAATAAAATTAGTTATTTAATTAAATAAGGATAATTAGATCAGATGGATTGATTTAATTAACAAAAGAGATGACTTGATTAGATAAAATGATTTATTTAATTAAGAGAGAGAAAATGATGAATTTTATCAAATAAAGAGATTTGATTAAATGGTTAGACCGAGGGATGATTCAGGATGAAATGATGTTAGTAATCAGGATCAGATGCAGAATGTCAATTGGTATATTTTGCGTGTCTACATTTTTCCCCTCTTTGAAGCGATGCATTTGTTGTGTTGGTTCAAAGAATAAATTATCTCGATCAAATTTGAAAATTTTCATTATTCAAAACTTGCCCCACTACTGCCTGGTGAGAGAAAACATGCAATTATAATGCCCCCTTGAGAGATTGGACAAAAATTTCAATTTTTGGTTGATCTCGCGAAAAAAGAGGACAAAGTACCCGAAAGGTCCGAAAAGGCTCCAAGAGGCTAAAGACGTGTCTATACACAATAAAAAAATGTAAAATAGGCCTCAACTAGATAGAAACAGGTTCGAGGGTCCAAAACCCTAGCAGGATAGCCAATTAGGGTGAAAAAAACCTAATTTCTAAGCTTAAAAGGGGCCCAAGGGGTCACTTTCAAGTCATTTTCACACACGTTCGCCAGCAACCTTGAGATTTGAGCTCTGAATTTTTGATGATATGGCACAACGACAACTTCCCCTACATATTTCTGATCGAGTTCAGATGTACCAGCGACCACCTGGCATCGGGGCACCAGTATGTGACCCTTACCTGAGCTTCATTTTTTCATTTAATGCCTCATTTAATGCTTTAAAAGGTTGGTCCGCCTACAGTGGCGCTATATAGCACCACTCGACAATCAAAATGCGCCGTGTGGTGCGATATTGTGCTGCGGTGGTGCAGTTTAGAGTTTGAAAACTCTGAGGCTGAGCCCAGGGCTGGCGGTTTGGTTTGAAAAGTGTGACGCAGAGGTCCTGATTTTGCTCAAACTACGATGTTGGAAGGGAAAGTGCACCACGATGGTGCTATTTTTCTCTTTTAAGCCCTAGCGTCGGAGTTTGATTAGAAATCAAACTGTGACACCATCATGAATTGCATCGCTAAAGAAGTTTTTTGAACGCTCGATAAGGAATTTTTCAAATTGTTTAACACAGTGACCTTCCTTGATGCAGGACACGGCGAGGGAGCTCTACTCTTGAGAGCATAGGTCGAGAGATTTTTCTGGCTTCTTGCGGGACCTGAGCGATAGGGACTAGGATCGACTCCGGATTGCGGGGTTATGGTACATTGCTTACGCGGCACCCTTCCGCACTCACTTAGGGATGCTATTGGTGCTGGCCAAGAGATGGCACAGCGAGACATCTTTGTTTCATCTTCCCATTGGTGAGGCCACCGTCACCTTGGAGGATGTTAAGCATATTTTTAGATTGTGAATTCATGGTCGCTGGGTGATTTTTGATATGGACGAGGGGCGCGAGGCTTGCCACATATTCCTCACCACACAGAACATCATCTTTTGTGAGGGTCAGATAGAGCTCGAGCGGCACAGGATCCTGGCACCTCCCTACCACTAGGTGATTGTAGCCCTCATCTCGGGTCTTGTTGCTCTTGACAGATGAGGTTGATACTTTAGTCCCAACTAGGAATACTACTGGGAGCGGATGGTACGAGACATGCCAGTTCATTTTGCATGGGGGCCTATTCTTCTAGCTTCACTATACAGGGACCTCCATGAGTACGTCTACATGGATGGCAAAGCACTGGGAGTAGAGGTGACACTTCTTCATGTCTGGGACTAGGAGTACATTGCTGTGCTGCATCCACGTGTTGTTTCAGTTCCAATGTTTCCAGATGATCCCCTTGTGTGGCGATACAGAGGCGGTGTGTCCTTCACACACACCGGTGAGCACAGGATCCCCTACTGGAGGAGGGTCTTGGATGAGATGTTGGTCTTCACCTGGTGACCATACCTTTGTCAGCCTGGATGGGTTGATGATGTCGATCAGTTGTTCTATTGCCGCCAGGACCCGTATATGTAGGGGCAGGAGCACACCATGATCTAGAGGTACCTGCCCGGGCACGTGCAGCGTTAGTTTGGGGAGCCGCAGGATTGTCCCGATGGGGACTACGTAGCCATCTTCACCTGTAGCATGACACAGGTGTCATGGGGGTAGTACATTCCTGCCTTAGAGGCCATGGATAGCTTCAAGCAGTTGGCGGTTCGATCATGGGCCTATGATCAGGGACCCACGGATCCAGGCACGACTCAAGCCTATAGGGATTAGTTCCAGCCTTCGCTTCGGTTGACTATTCTAGGTGCAAACCCATATCTACGGAGAGTTAGAGGCATAGGGGGAGGACGAGGCTGGAGGGGGGGTGCTCGACAAAACCAACCAGTTGTGCCGCCAGTTCAGTCAGGGCAGGGCGATGTGCATATGCAGGACCAGTAGCAGGAGCCACTAGGTGTACCACCACGAGGTGAGGATCAACCTTAGGTACAACTTGTAGGACAGGTGAATGCATGAGATACTTTGATTGCATAGCTATAGGCCCAGGTCTAGGCCGTGATAGCTGAGAGAGATCAGGCGAGGGCCAATAGAGAGCAGCTCAGGGCCGAGAGGGATCATGTCGTACAACAAAGACAGGCTATAGAGCTATAGTCAGCCACTGAGCTAGGTAAGAGACAACAACTAGAGAGCATGGCAGCCTCCTCCTCCTAGGGTATAGTGTCAGTTCGATCCTACAGGGATGTCATCCGAGAGGCTAAGTACTATCAGAGTTACTATCATGAGGTCGTGCCTAGAGAAAAGTGGGTCCCAAAGTACTCAGAGTGGGCCAACCACAGACCAACAGAGGGTCACAGTGATAGAGGCGAGGGCAGCATTCAGAGGGACAGAGCTTGACCGAGATACTACGATGCTTTTTGTGCCTTATGGGCTCATTTTTGATAGCCCAATGGGCCTTTTTGTACTGATTGACATATATGTACAGTGATCCAATTTATTACCTATACTATGACAGTTGCGTTATTGATGATATATATATGAGCCGATGATGATTTTGATATGATATGATGTGTACTCTTTATTTATGCATGGATGATTTTACTTCTATATGCTCTGCAATGATGCTTTTATGGATGCATTTGTTTCCAATGATGTATGCATTATGATTAACAAAATGTGATGTGCAATGATGTTGTCTATATGATGATCTATTTTATGTTGATGCAAATGATGATGTGATATGTGATGTGGATTGTAATATGTAAAATGATATGATCTATGGTGTACATGTGAAATGATATGTGACTTATGTTTATAAATAATTATGGATGCATATACACTTTGTATGTGATGGACTATTTATGCTTATGTGGAATGAATGATTTATGATGCTATTTATGAGATGGCATGGATGATGTAATGCAATGGTCGCGATATGATGCATATGAGATGGTTTTATGAGATGCTTAAAATAACAAATGTCATTATCCTAAACATATTAAATGATGATGTAATGTATGTGATGCATTAATATGATGTACTATATGCAATGATATGATAATGTTTTATGCAAAATGGACTTAATGCATGAGATGACTTTATGATGTTATGCCAATATGTATGTGATGGATTATCTTATAATACCTATGTACCTATTGTTTATGATTATGCAGTGTGTGATAATGTGAAATGGTTATGAAATGCAAATGAATGTTTATGCGGTGATTGATATAATGCAATGTAATGGATGAAATGGATGCACCTATCTATGAAGAATGCCTATGATAACCTGTTTATATGATGGTTGAAATGCAATGCATGTGTTTCATATATGATATGTTTATGCAATATGGTAATGGTTTGTGGATGCAGGATCAATGACGATGATGGTGGTGATGATCAACTGTCATAGTACCTTGTTAGTGCGGTGAGCAAGAAGAGAAGAAGTCATTTCAAAAAGACACAAGATGATGCAAATGAAAATGATGATGATGACTACTTTCTGAGGAATTGGGATTTTCAAAGGGCCAAATTTTCTTATGTTTGATAACGCACGTGGTATGATGCATCAAGGTATAGAAAACCAAGATAGCTTGTACCCAGTGTGATGAATTTTGACTTGATAAGCAGATAGGAGTAACCTTGTTCACACCTGGCATACGAAAACCTTGGTAGGATGCACTTTAGAAGTTTCAAACACCTCAAACCAAAACACAGAAAAGGTGAACCTTTCAATGCAATAGTCAACAAGTTGTCCAAGACCTCCTCCGTACATACCTATCAAAGCAAGTATTCACCAAGGTTATATTGCAAGAACGTCCAACAAGCATAGTAGACAAAATGATACTGATCGTTTCCCCATTCCTATTTCTCTAAATCCTCTTGTTTGAATATCATTGAGAAGTCCTTGGAATGAGCACAATAAGATAAGTCCAAGATAAATACAAAGTAAACAAATAGGCTAATGCTCTTCAATACCACTAATGAAAAAGAGGATGTGTTTTCTAAGGATAAGAACAAAAACTTATTGCCAAAAGATAATGCCCATTGTAGGAAGGATTCATCCTAGGACATGTTAGTGGATGAAGAAACATCATTTCATTTATCCAAAGCATTCTAAATGATGATTGATATGGGACCAATTTTGGACGATGAGTTACCAATACGAAGACATGACCAACTTGCTTATGCATTGACTTAGACCTAAGACTTAACATTTTGAGTTTACTTTTAAGCTGCTAGACTTGCTTCTAACTATTTCACCAAAGGTTGAGGATGACGACCAGTTTATTATGAGTGGTGTTTATTGCGGGTGCAAGCGAGATGAGATGGATGGATTTTTTTCAAATATTTGGATGTTTTTGACATTTTGCAATGTTTTGAGGCTATTTTTGGTGTTTTCAAGATTTTACAAATGTTTTGATTTTTTAATTTTTTGATGTTTTGGGATTTTCTAAGGTTTTGACCAAGAGACTAACCTAAAGACCTATCCTAGGGGCCTCGGGGGTTGATCAATAGATTAGCCTTGCCTACGTTATACATGCAGAGACCACGTAGTTCGACTGACGACTTGATCGATTTACAGATGAAGATATACATGATGAACTGTCAGTTTATTATGACAGACTCCTAAAGGACCGACCTAAGTGTCTCAGGGGATGATCAAAGATCAACCTTTCCTACGTTCAAGCTTAGAGACGATGTAGTTCGACAAGATGACCTTGTTTTTGGCTTTTAATGATTTTGAATGTTTTTGGATTTTCTGATATTTTGATGTTTTTGGATTTTTTGATTTGAGGATATTAAGGATATAAATGAATCTGATCCGATAAGAATCATGCCCCCAGCATGATGCAATAGAATTCTCTAATAAAGGCAAGAAAAACTGACCTTGAGGATGGGTCGAGTAGTACTAGGAGGATCATGATACAAAAACAAAACCAAGCTATGGTGCGGATACGAGTGGATGAGTGATGGATGGAGATCTAGATGTGATGGATGATGGAAGCGTTATGGATGCAGAACAAGCCGTAAAGATCCTGATGGATGGAAAGTGCTTATTTACTCAAGGCACCTATTTTCTAGGTTTTCACCAAGGTACTTGTCCAAAGTTCCACCAAAGTGGTTTTCACTAGAGGACGATTTTTTTCTCTCTACTATTTTTGATCATTTTTCTTTTTTTTTTTGGATTTTTTGCTTTTTTTATTCTTTTGTTGTCACCAAGAAGCCTATTTTCCAGTTTTTCGCCGAAGTAACCATTTTTTTAGGACAATTTCTAATTTTTTGGATTTTTTGGTTTTATACCTTGAAAGATATAGGCATAAAACTTTTTGAGATGAGAGTTATTCATGGGATCTTGTAGAGGTTCCCCTTCAGGTGTTGATAACTGATATGCCCTTGATTTGTAACTTGCTGTGATGATGAATGGTCCCAGCCAATTAGGTTCAAATTTTCCTTTGCTGCTTGGGTTTGGGACATTTTTCTAATTTTCTTTTAAGACCAGTTCTCTGACTTGGAACGTCCTGCTTCTGATTTTCTTATTGTAGCTTTGTTTGAGTCTATTCTAATAGACTTGTAAATGATTCAAAGAATCTATCCATCATCATCCAGTATCTCCAGCTCTTTTAATCTTGACACTCGGTACTCTTTATTCGTGATGAGGTTCTGCAGTGATATTATGAGTGATGGGATCTCAATCTCAATGGGGAGTACTGCTTCTGATCCGTAGACTAAGGAGAAAGGGGTGGCACTGGTGGGTGTGCAGATACTAGTTCAATAGGCCCAAAGGGCAAGATTAAGTTGTAAATGCCAGTCATGACTTGTGTCATTGACTATTTTCTTTAGGATTTTCAGAATGGTCTTGTTTGTAGCTTCTGCTTGGCCATTTCCTTGGGGATAGTATGGGGTGGAGAAGTGATGTTGGATTTTGAATTTCTTGTATAAGTCACAAACCTCTTGATTCTTGAATGGTGGCCCATTATTTGAGATAATGGCTTGTGGAACACCATAGCGACAAATGAGATAGTTTAGGATGAACTTAGAAATTTGGTTCCCAATTATATACATCATGGGTATGGCTTCTACCCACTTAGTAAAGTACTATGTTGCAGTTATGATGAATTTATGGCCATTAGATGAGGCGGGTGTGATTTTTCCAATGAGATCCAGTCCCCACTGCGAGAAGGGCCATGGTGTGACGATAGGATGAAGCTCTTGAGCTGGAGCATGGATGAGGTCCCCATGCTGCTAAAATTGTAGACACCTTCTGACATAGTCATGTGCTTCTCTTTCCATTGTGGGCCAATAATACCCCATCCTCAGCAATTTCTTGGCTATGGTCATTCCACTCGAGTGTGAACCACAGATACCATTATGCACTTCAGTTAGAGCGGTCAATGCCTCCTCAAAATTTAAGCAGCATAGTAGGGTTCCTTCTATGCTCCTACGATATAGGGTATCTCCTAGGATGACGAATCTAGATGCCTTTTTAACAAGGGTTCATTTTAGGTTTGATGGTAAGTCTATGGGTATGACTCCTATTTGAAGGTATGTGTAAATGTCGTGATACCAAGGATCGCCAGGACCAACGGTTTCACACACATATTCTAATTTCGGTACCTCGAATGTAGGTACGAGAAGCTGCTCAATCAGGAATTCATACTTTGGGACGTTGTGGGGGATATCGAGCAAGGATCCAATTGTTGCCATGGCGTCTATTGCTTTGTTGTTGGTTCTAGGAATCTGCTCAAATGTTATTTCGATGAAGGATTCTTTGAGAGTCCACCAATTTTTTGTATGGAGTGAGCTTGTTGTCCTTGGTCTAATATTCATCATTGACTTGATTTATGATCAATTGAGAGTCTTTGTATACTTTGATAGCTATGATGTTCCACTGTACTGCTATTCTGAGGCCTATGGTCAAAGCCTCGTATTCTGCAATGTTATTGGTGTAGGGAAATGCCAGTTTGTAGGACCTTGGTATGCAATCCCCTTTTGGTGTGATAAAGAAAACACTAGCTCCTAATCCATGCTACGTGTATGAGCCATCGAAGTACAGTTTCCAGTGATTAGCTATCTTGAGATTAAAAATGGATTCATCTGGAAACTCTAAGACAAGAGGGTTCTCAGAATAGATTGGTGCTTCTGCCAGTTGGTCTATGATGACTTGGCCCTTGATTGCTTTCCTCTCCACATATTCGATGGCATATTCTGATAGTATCATAACCCATTTTTCCATTCTTCTTGTGAGCATTTCCTTTGATAGTAGATACTTGAGAGGGTCGATTTTGGCAATGAGTTTTATTTTATGTGCCAACATGTAATGTTTAAATTTTTTGTGATGTGAACACTACTGTGAGGCATGCTTTCTCGATCAATGAATAGTTTAGCTCATGCCCAACCATTGTCCTGCTGATGTAATATATAGCCCTTTCCGTTCCATTTTTGTCATGCTAAGCTAAAAGAGCTCCAAGGGCTGTTGTTGTTGTTGACACATATAGAATCAATGGTTTCCTTGGGATGGGTGGCATTAAGACTAGTGTTGTTAGTAGATATTCTTTGATTTTGTTGAATGCCTCTTCACACTTGGTATCCCATTTGTACCCTACTCCCTTGTGGAGTAGGTGAGAATATGGGTTTTGTTTGTCTGCCAGTTGTGCTATGAGTCTTCTAATGGATTGGAGCATGCCTTGGAGCCCTCTTAATTTCTTTAATGTCTTTGGTGCCTCCATCTCGAGGATTTATTTTACCTTTGTTGGATCTACCTCAATACCCCTCATTGACACTATATATCCTAGGAGCTTACCCAATTTTATGCCGAAGATGCACTTCTTTGGGTTTAGTCTAACCTTGTACTCCTCCAGTCTGTCAAAGATGGAACTTAGGGTTGCTATGTGATCTTTTCTCTTTCTAGACTTAGCTAGAATGTGCTCAACATAGTCTTCAACCATCTTATGGATCATATCATGTAATATCAATACCATAGCCCTTTGATATGTTTCTCCTACGTTCTTTAAGCCAAATGGCATCATGTTCCAATAGTATGTCCCCCATGGACAAGTGAAAGTTGTTTTATGTTGGTCCTCTTTAGCTATCATGATTTGATTGTACCCTGAGAATCCATCCATTAGTGACAACATCTCATGTCCAGTTGTCATTTATATTATCATATCGATGTTGGGAAGCGGGAAGTCATCTTTTGGACATGCCTTGTTCAAATCTATGAAGTCTGTGCAGATTCTAATATTTCCATCAGGTTTTGAAACAGGTACCAAGTTTGCTACCCATTCTGGATAGTCTATCGGTCGGATGAATCCTGCATCTAATAGCTTCTTTAGCTCCATTTTGACTAATAGGGTGATCTGAGGATGCATTTTTCGAAGCTTTTGTTTGACAGGCTTTTCTTTTGGATACACAGCTAAGTGGTGAACCACAGTCTTTGGATCAAGCCCTGGCATGTCAGTATAACTCCATGTGAAGTTTATCTGTCTTTCCCATAGGAATGCTGCTAGGAGCTCTTGCTCTTCTGATAGTAGTGATTCCACATAGAATGTGATGTGTGAGGTTGCCTCTATTCCTAGGTTGACCAGATTGCATTTTTCTGCCCAGACTACTGACTTTTCCTGATGAATAGCTCTTAAAGGAAGATTGAATCCCCCATCCTCGGGTTCCTCAAAGAGGTTTTCACCATTGGATGTGTCCTTTATTTTTACCTTTTTCTTGTCAGAGAGTGCCATAGTGTAGTTTTCACTCAAGGACTTGGATATTATTCTTAATTTCTCACTTTTGCGACTGAAGGATTTAATCGTTTCCCCATAATAGGAATGTGTGTCCAACTCTATTATGAACCCTGCTTTATGGTCCCCATCTGGAATTTTATCCCATAGTCCCATGAATTCCGAGAGCACCTCATCATTTTCGAATGTATCAAGAACTAGTGGTCCTCGTTGGTCATAGTCGATGAGTTGGGGATATACTAGGTGGATCTCATGATTTTGATGGTTTGTTTCAAAGGATATGGTACTAATCATGCAAAAAGTGGTGTCCTCGAATAGCCTAGGTAAGTTAGGTGTGGGGTCCTTGTCATCACTACTACTACAGACATCGGTTATATCAAATGTAAAGTTATCTATGACTCTACCTGTAGATACAGGTAGGTGTAATTCTACTGCGATCGGCTGAGGAGGATGATTAACTATTCTAACTGGAGTACTTCAGCCATGTATGGTTATACTTGGAGTGGTACATCCAAGGCCAATATTTTTCATTGGTCACGTCTCTGGCATGATAGGTATTATAAGCCCATTATCATTTTTCCCAAGTCCTTGATTTCTGATGTAGCCCACTATGAGCATCATTTGTAGATCCTTGCTTCTGTCATCCATTGGTAATTCAGGTGCTAGTCTTTCATCTTGATATAGCATGTGAGATGGATCTGCTTCAATAACCTCTCGGCCAAGATCTCCCCAACTTGTAAATTTAGGATAATCCGTAAGAGACGTTTGGGATGTGGAAGCTTCATTTGTTTCTGGGCATCCCCATGATCTAGGAGATTGTGGTAACTCTCCTACCACAAAAGCATTATTAGGGATCTTGTAGTTTCCATAGTCATTATCTTGGATAATGAGCTTGATGTCAGAGATGGTGGGAATGGCAGGAGTGGCGGGTGTCTCTGTCACAAAAGTGGATGCGAGAGTGGCAGGATCGATGTAAGGTGTGGATGGGTCCTCATCATTTTTTGGTACTTGGGGGATTTTGTAATACTTTGCTTCAAGATTTTTGTAGTAGGAGAAGCGTTCAGGATCTCCATGGATGGTAACTTCTTGTCCATTATGTGTAAATTTCACATATTGGTGGAAAGTTGATGCTACTGCTTTCATCGCATGGATCCATGGACATCCTAAGAGGATATTATATGGCAAGTCGAGGTCCAAGACCTGATAAGTGGTTTCCATGATGGCAGGCCCTACTTGAATAGGGAGTTTGATTGTGCCCTAAGACACTCTTTCTTGATCATCATATGCTCTTATCGTGATACCCTTTCTTTTGTTGATGGAATCCTCTGATATTTTTAATTGCCTGATGAGACTTAGGGAACATATGTTCAAGCCTGCACCTCCATCCACCAAGACCCTTTTTATCTTTCTTTTATGTATTATGGCTTCCAAGTGAAGTGCATGATTGTGAGATGGTTGAGTGGGGAAATCTTGGTCGGAGAATGTAAGAAGATTAGGTGTAATGATATTTTTGACCATAGCTTAGAATTGCTCCACATCAAGATTTGCGAGGACAGTGGATGAGGCCAACGCTTCTTCAAGAATTCTCTTATGGGAAGATGATATTTTTAGCAACTCCATAATGGATATTTTTGCTGGCATTCTCTTGAGTTGATCTAAGACATTGTAGCTATTAGGAATAGATTTGGATGCAGGGATTCTATTTGGCTAGGATGATCCTACGATGGTTACTTTGCCGCCTCTTGTGGTGACTCCATAATCTTTGGCATATGCGCTCTTGATAGTAATGACCATACAGATTTCATCTACGGAGGTGATGACTATTTCATACACATGATTTACATTTGAGTGAATGCCTTTCCATTTATCTTTGTTATTGTTATTCCCTTTGTTGCCATGATTCGGCATCGGATTCGTGTATATCTTAAGATCTTGATTTCCTGTAGGTTGTTCCACATTTATGATTCTTTTATCGATGAGATCTTGAACGATGTTTTTCAATCTCATGCAACTATTTGTGGTATGGCCTTTGATTTTATGGAACTCACAAAGTTGATTCTCATTATACCAAGGAGGTTTCACATCTGGGTCTTGGTAATTCTCAAATGTAGGAGCCTTGATGAGTTTTTCATCTATCAATTTTTTCATTATGTCCTCAAGTGGTTCCCCCAAAGTGGTGTACTTTCGCTTGGGATAACTCTTGCGTTGGGGTGGTCCCATTTGATCATTGAGATTATTGACTGTTGGATTGTTGTTTGGTTGGTGTGTTGTGTGATGATTGTTTGGGTGTTGTACTTGGAGTTGAGGTACGGGTGTATTTTGGCGTGGGGCACTAGTGACCACCTTGGCATTGACAACACCACCATTAGTAATGTTTTTGTTCCTTGCCCATGTGTGAGGTTTATCATTGTAATTGGATGTTGGGTGGTTGTTTTGTTGTTTAGGGTATGAAGTTGATCCCGTGGGTTGAGTCATAGGGGCTCTTTTGATGTTGAGTGCCTTGGGGATCAAATGATCATATGTGGTGATTCCTTGAACCTTAAGGTGAAATTCCAAGAGGCCTTCAAGGTTGGCGATGATGGTGCAAACTTGTTGTTCTTCAGGCATGGTCCACTTGCTCCGATTGGCCTTGGATCACCATCATTGTAAGAATGAAGCGAATGATTCACCCTTACCCTATTTCAGAGCTGAGATTTCTTCTAGACTAACATCCATTGCAATTTTTCATGCGTAGTTCTTAATGAATGCGTCTATAATTTCTTGAAATTTTCTAATGCCTGAAGGTAGATGAGAGAACCATTCCATAGCGTGGCCTTCCAAACTTCTAGGAAATAGTCGCATTAGATAAGTATCGTCATACGCGACTTCCATGCAATGAGCCTAGAATTCCCTGATGTGATCTTCAGGGTTTCCCGTCCCTCGATATTTGTCAAACTTGGGGATCTCAAATCCCTTAGGGATCGGTTTCATTACTAGGCTCCTGTCAAATGGATATGGACACAAGTTGCTTAGTGTCTTTGTTGTTTGCCCTGATTGAAGTTCGAGCACTTGTTGCGAGAGCAACCTGATTTGTGTTGTCAACTCGTTTTGCAGATTAGGGGGTGGGATGAAAGTGTTTTGGGGTGTTTTGATTGTGGGTTGGATGGGTGGGTTGGTCGGTGTGTTGTTTGATGGTATCTGTATGTTCTACCGAGCTAGGTAGGCTTCCACCTACTTTTGTATGAACAACGCTTGTTGTTGATCTTGTTGTTGCTGTGCTAAGATTTGGGCTTGTTGTTGTGCTTGTTGTTCTTCCAACAATGCTTGTTGTTGGGCTTGTTGTTGTTCCAACAACGCTTGTTTTTGGGCTGCCAATTGGGTTGCTTCTTGCTGCTCTTGATATTGCTTTATTGCTTGCTGATATGCTTGCAATTGTACTGCTTGTCTTTGTGCAAGAAGTTGTGCTTGTGCTTGTGCATGTTGTGCTTGATATTGGGCATTTTATTGAGCTTGAGCTTGTGCTTGCGCTACTTGTGCTTGGGCTTGTGCTTGTGTCACTTTTTTTTGTAATAGAGCTTGTGCTTGAGTAGCCTTTTGTGCTTGCAATGCTTGCAGTACTTGCATGGCTTGAGCGGCTTGTTGTTGTTGTTGTAATAATGCTTGGGCTTGTTGCACTTGTAGTGCAACTTTGGCTACTTGAGCAGCTTGAGCAGCTTGTTGAGCAACTAGTTGTATGGATTTTTGTTTTTGCACTTGTTGGAATCCCCTTTGAAAAGCAACTTGCAATGCCATGTTGTATTGGCTTGATGTGGTGGAAGTTGGTGGTGGTGGGGGTGGTGGTGGATTCAGAATGATGTTTGTGGTGAGTGATGATATTGTGTTGATGTTTTGAGTGTTGGATGGTGGTGTTGATATGGTGGTTGGTCCTTGAGAGACCATTATTTGTGATGTTAGGGGGGTGTTTGATGATGTTGCAATTGCTTGTGCGTTTGTCATCTCTTGTTGCGATATCGATGACAAATTTTTGAGCGTTTGGCATAATGCTTTGGTTGATATCTGGGATGTTGGTTTGGTTGATGGTTAGTATGGGGGGAAGCCCTAAACCAAGGAGTGGTGTGGATGATAATGGTAATGTTGGAAGAGGTCAAAATGTGAGGGGTACGAGTCCTTGTGAAAATGTTGTGGTGTTGAATATGCCCCCTGGTCCAAACATGTCTTCTTCCTCTTGCGAATTTGTGAGGAGAGGTGTTTGAGGTGTTGCATGAAAAAATGATGATGATGGATCATGATGGAAAGTGAGAGGAACATTTTTGTGTAATGGATTTTGGGGTATGTTTTGTTCCAATATGGTGTTTGTGTCCAAGTTTTGATAATTAACAAGGGGGTGTGTTTTGATAGCATTGGAAAATGCATTTCCCTTATCAACATTAGGTTGAGTTGGAGCAAAAGATGTCGTGATTTGTGGAATGTTTTGCATGATGTCTTGAGATGGGGGTGTAGATGAGATGGGAATGGTGGATGAGATTAGAGGAAAAGATGTCTCCACTATAGTACTCACATCGAAATCTGAAGGTAAATTGGCCCCTTCTTTTGCTAGCTCAAGCATGTATAACAAAGGGTTAAGCCTCATCATGATGTTGATGATTTTATGGTTCTCCAGATTTTGGAGCATTTCAGTCATTTCTTCGTGAGACATTCCAAAGGTAAGATCCTCTCCTTGGTTTTCTTCTTGTGGATTTTGTGATGATGAGATGCTCAAAGGATTTCTTGATTCGGGGAGATTCATTTCTACATTTGTTTGGCTAAGATGGATTGAAGCGGGTGTTTCTTTGTTGGCTTCCATGCTCTTCTTGTATTGAGATCTAGTTAGAACCATAAAATGAGGATCAATTTTTGAGAATAGGAGAGATGAATCTCTTGGTTTTTTGGATTGATCCTTATTCTATGCCCAAAGTAAAACGTTCTTTAGGATATCTTGAGGATCGAAAGGTGATGATGATGATGATGATGATGTTTAGGAATGGATTATACAGATGTTTTTGGCTTTTGATAAATCTTGAATAAGATACTAGGCTTTTGGGACTTTTGGATATGTTTCAGATTTTGATTTTGATTTTATTTTGGAATTTGGGATTTGTCCTTGATTTTGATTTTGATTTCTTTTTATTTTGAACAAAAAGACCCTAAGATGGTTGGATGATGATCTAAGGGGTAGATTTGTTCAAAGGAGGATAATTTGAATATGTGCAGGAAGAAGGATGCATCTACCCACACCTATTCAAACAAGATGATAGTTTCACTAAACATATGAAGAAGGATTCATCTACATATACTAAGCTAAACAAGATGATTTTGATAACTTTGAATAAGCATATGCAAAAGGATGCATCTACACATACCTAGCCAAGGGTGATTTTGATAAAATTTTCAAGGATTTAGTCTCAATGATTTTGATGATTTTTATTTTGCTAAAAAGCCTAGCATTAAGGATGATTTCAAGATTTTCCAAAAGGTGATGGTGAGATGAATTTGTTTTGATGTTTTGAAGGATGGATGAAAAGGATTTTGATTTTCTTTGATCCTAAGATGAACTTAAAAAGGACACTTTTTTTTCCTAGACCTAGGTATTGAAGAGCATACAATGCTTTTATAGACCTTTGTAACCAAAGAATGATCCAATTTGAACATGCATTTTCAGATTTTGAACCAAGGATTTTTTTGTTTTGAACTTATTTGAGAATCGTGAGTCTTCAACACACATGAAAGTTCATTTTGCTCAGCTTTGCTTAATGGCTTTATTTTACCAAAAACACTTTCTTTGATTAAGTTTTCAAACTATGATGTCCAATGTCTTAATCTCTTCAAACCCCACAAGATATGTTATGTGGAAATTCAATGAACTTAAGCCAAGGGTTTTCCTATTGTTTACTTAAGTAGAAAAATTGAGAAGTAATCCAATGTTTAGAAACCTCTAAGGATGTGACTCCCAAGGGCAAGCAATAACATATGGATTGAGTCAATTGTATTTGTCTTCAAAAGGGTTTGAAATTTTGGATAATGATGTTAAGTGTTTGTTTTCAAGGTGTTTTCGTACAAGAAAAGCATTTTGTAACCCAAGAATAAGTACAATCCTATGGATGTGTAAGAAAATATTTGTTGGATTCCCACTTGGACAAGTCCAACTACGCTTATCTTTAGCGAATGGTTAGATGCTTTAATCCCACCGCTCCCTCCATGGTCATTAACGCTGATCGGGTATTCAAAGCACGCCACCCATGAAACCCCGCATGGCATGCGCTTCATTTCACTAAAAGACCGTAAAAGTGTGGGTGGTTTTAATGACCGTTTTGCACCAAAGTAGATTAAAGGATTTTCCGGTAACCCGAAGCATTACGGGGTTTTAAGATCGAGATTGACCTACAGCATTCCCTTTCGCATCTGGCTTTGTTAAACGAACGCGGTATACATTTGCGCATTTACTCCAATACCTAGATTTTAGTATCCCGCTGGAAATATTTTAGAGGTTACCGTTGAGTTTCAAGGCCTCGGGTGGAGTAATACTTTTTCCCTAAGGCAGCCCCTCTCTTAGGATAAACAGCAAAATAAAGAAATAATATTCGTGACCATCAATCTCTTTTGTTGGCAACAAAGAGAGAATATACGCAATAATGCCCCCACTCACACTCGCACAAGATGTTCAATTTTAAACCCAAATTGAAGTGTGGAGGTGATTGCTTTATCTCAACCTAAAATCATGAAAAAGGCCTTTTGATTCTCAAGATTGCTATAAAGTGCGAGAGAAGCGCATACGTCCTTTTCCAACGATGCTAGTTCAAGTAATCCCTCACAAAACAATGTGGCACATGTTCATTTTAGATCCCACAAAGCAATAATGAATTCGTTTTAGAGCACCAAAAGATAAATGATAGACACTTTGATCAATTTATTAGCCAAATAAACAAACTCTAGTATGTTGTGATCCTAATGTTCGTTTTAGCCTTTGCAAGAAGAAATTGAAAGATTCTTTTTAAACCCAAATGAAATTAGCATCCTAAGAAAGAAAAGATAACAATTTATTTAAGAAGTGTTAAGCAAACACTAAAGTGTTTAAAAACACTTTGATTTCGTAAGATATCCTTGTCATGCTTCTCCTTTCTTCGTTTTCGATTTCCAACCTACAAGTGAGAAAACCAGTAAGATTCTAGAAAATATAGAGATTAAAAACTAGAAAACAGAATATAAATTGATCATTAATCAAAAAGCACGTGCTAAAATTTAATTTCCACTTTTTACTCCCTCCCGGCGGTGCAACTCGTGACTGCGTCGGAGTTTGATTTCCAAGTGGTGCCCTCATAGCGCTGCTTACCAGTCAACATCGGTTTGTGTTGGGACAGAGAGCTCAACTACGTCACAGTTTGGTTTGTTTTGAAATTTCCTGTGAGTCAAACAGTCAAGCAACGGAGTTAAAAATTCAAATATTTAGGTCGGAAGAGTCCAGTGTCACGGTTTGAATTTCAAGCGGCGCCATATAGCGATGCTAAAGGGTTAGCAGTGCCAAAACAGCAACGCTGAGCTCTCAGCGTTGGAATTTTTTGTGTATGAGAAAAAACACGAAAATTTTGAGAAAAGATGATAAAGAATAATATCCATCCCTCCTTCTAGCGCCAAATCTGTAAACCCCAATCCTAGTACCTATAAAACAACAAGAATAAACATGTTAAACAAGAGATTGCAATCTAAAACAAGGATTCCCCATGAAATCCATTTACAACACTCAAATTAGGAAGAAAATAGTGAAGAACACAGTGGAAATGGACAAAACAAAGATTGAATCCTAATTAGAATAGCAAACACATGATCCCATGGGGGAATTGGTGCCAATTCGATGTGAAAATTGGCCCTTTCCCAATTCCTAAGATGCAAGCTTGATATGTTGATGATGATTGATCCACTTTGATGGTGAAGGATGGGAGCTCCAAGCCAAAATTTGCAAAAACCTAGCTAAGAACTCAATGATGATGGATAAAAATGGCTAAATATTTTAGCATAATAACTTTGCATAATTTGTGGATGATCAAATGAGGATATGAGCTCTTTATTTATAGAATTCCAAGATGGATGAATGCCCAAATTTGAGCAATGTGGGACTAACATTCATCCAATGGCATGATGCCACTTGTCAATCTATGAATGGGTGGAAGATGTTCAAGATTTGGGGATTGCGCCAATAAATGCATATTTTTGAATTTAAAATTTGTTGAAATGACTTGTAAGAGAAAGAAATGCAAATAAACAATTGGGTCTAAGCAGCATAAGACAGGTTATTGCCCTGGTTGATGAGAAGCTGGACTTGAATTTTGAATTCAAATTTGGATAATATTCCAAAAGATGCCTTGTGAGGAAAATAGAGATTTAACAAATGAATTATCTATTTTCATATGCAACTTGCAAAATCTAGAGGATGGGACATGAGATGAGATTAAACTAATCAAGGGTTAATTAATTTAATAAGAGATTAGATGATGTGACCTATTTGACTCAAATTTATGGATTTATTTAAATCAAATAAGAGAGGAATATGGTAAGAGATTAATTAAGGATTTTGATTTATTTAATTAAAAGAGATGGTGTTAGATTAAATAAAATTAGGTTTCAATTTATTCAATTTAATGGATAGACTTTAGAGATTTAATCAAATAAAATTAGTTATTTAATTAAATAAGGATAATTAGATTAGATGGATTCATTTAATTAACAAAAGAGATGACTTGATTAGATAAAATGATTTATCTAATTAAGAGAGAGAAATTGATGAATTTAATCAGATAAGGAGATTTGATTAAATGGTTAGACTGAGGGATGATTCAGGATGAAACGATGTTAGTAATTGGGATCAGATGCACAATGTCAATCGGTATATTTTGCGTGTCTACAGTATGGACTTATGAATATCTAAAGGGTTTTGACTGAAACCTTGATCAACATACCATTGAGTTAGAACTAGTTGTTAAGCTTGTGAGGAAAAAGAAAAGGCCTATAAACCTTAAGATTGAACCTCTAATGAGAAAGGATTTAACCAAATTGATAGAGGCTAGAATCATATTCCCCATCAAGCATTATTCTTGGATGGAAAACCTTTTCCCTATCATAAAAAAGAATGGGGAAATTAGGATTTTTGTGGATTTTAGATACTTGAATAGAGCCTCTCTAAAGGATCACTATCATCTTCCTTCTATGGAGAAATTTCTACAAAGGGTTAGCAGTTCAAAAATATTTTCTTTCCTAGATGCTACAATCATATTTTAGTCCAAGTTTCTAATCAACACAAGAAAAATTTCACCACAAAGTGGGACACATATGCTTATTTTTCAAGATGCATTTTGGTTTAACCAATGTAGGTGCCACTTTTCAAAGAGCCATGTGTAATGGCACAAATTTTCACCATAGAAAAATTCCTCATTTCATAACCCCTACCCTTGAAAATATAAATTCAATGATGCAAAATACTCCATAGCTACCTTGCTCCATCCACCTAGCCATGTATTTTTGTGTTGGTGGAGGAATTCCTATCAAGGACACATGCACTACGTAGACATCTACACATCTCGATGTCATCTTGACAAGATTTTGTCCCCTGGAATTAGTAAAAATGTTACATTTCCTATTATGCATGAAGTGTAACGTCTCTTTCCTCCTTGACTGATAGAATTCAAGCCTTTTACTAGCTTTTGCTAATTCATATATGATTCTTCTCATTCCTTCACTTTCTCTTGGCTTCTATTAGCTTGCTTCACTGTCTTGAATTCTAGCTCATTCTACTCTCATTCTCCTACTTTAACACCACTTCTCTTGGCAACAAGCTCCTCATTTTGGCTCCAACACCATGTTCTTGTTGCAACACCATTGCTATCAGAGGATCATGAAGCTTCTTCCTTCCACTATTGGTATTGAGTGATCATAGTTGAGAAAGTGATATTGTTCTTTGTTGTCCATTTGCATCATATTGCTTATTAAGTAGCATTCTAGTTGTTTTTTTCTCTCTACTTAGAAATACTATTTCCTTTCTATTTTCTCTACCACTTTCTACACTTTGTGGGTAACTAGTTGTTCATGGAGGTGGGAACTCCAAAATAGGGGTCTAAGTAAGATAAGCCTCAAACATAGCCCAACATTTTTCTCATTTCTATATGTGTAGGTTTTTTTGAGTGGAGCTACTTGAAGAATCAACTCATGGGTGAAAAGGTATAGTTTTCCACTCTCTTTGTCATTTATAGAATAGATAATTTGTAGTATTCTTTTTGTTGTACTTGAATTTTTTGTACTTTTCTTGCATTCTATTAAAGCATAAAACATAAACATTTGGATAGTTAAATATACTTCTTATTTTTTTGTCTATTCTCTAGAACTTTGTCGGTATAGGAAACCAACATATCCCTAAGATATCAATGCATCGTGTTGGAGTCTAAGATCCATGCTACCATCCTAAGATAGTGAGCTATCTAGGTAGCAGAATGAACCTTTCAAGTTGGCTCTTCTGACCTTGTGAACATCTAGTTTTAGTAGGAGGAAAGTGGCAAGTTGTTTTCCCTTCCTTTTCATCCTTAGTACCTTGTCCTTTTCAAAATTTCTAGCAAATCCAAGGTATTTTAGGGAAGCTCATTCCTTGGATCTCTCCCATGACTTGGAGTCCCAAGGTTGATAGGTCCTCGTTCTCTAAATTTTTGTGAACCCCATGAACTATTTTTGTTTCATTTATTGGTATCAAAGAACCTCCTCTCGTGTCCTAGGCGTGTTTTATATTTGTGTGTTGCAAGGTAGACATCCTTGTAACCCAATTTAGAACCCCTAGTTGTCTAGTTAGAAATGGTCTTGTATACTTAGGAAAAAAATTTAGATAGGTCATTGTCTAATCTCCCAACCCTCTACTTCTATTGAGTTTATTCCATTAGAGTACATTAGCATGGTCTCATTTGCACATATTCCTCCAACTCAGTCTATGAGTGGGTCACTAGACACAACCTTCACCTCATAGGAATAACCTATGAATAAAGAGCCTTCTCCCTTATACATTCCTACTCATGTCAATGGGAACAATGTAACTGGTGTCCTAGTTGACCATGCAAGATGAGTGAATGTTATAATGGAAGAAAATCTACTTATAAACTATTTACATAGGGAGTAGTATGAAGAATCAAAGGCCACTATATGCATACATGATGGAATATCGGTCCCTCCTATTGGTTCTATTACTCTTTTGGTCTTGGTAGGACCCAAGGCTTTGGCTACCTCTTTTGTCATAATTCTAGATTTATACCTATTCAAGGTGAAACTGGGCATTTTGTGGCTAGTTTCCATAAATGTTATCGCTTTGGTGATTCAAAAATGTCTCAAGTTCTCTCATGAGGGATCTATGCACATTGTGCATGAAACTAGCTTCAAACCACTGGTGTCACATGGGGGCTTCTCATTAAACAATTTTTTTCCCACTCCAATCAGACCTCTCCCTCCCAATACAAATTTTCTATATCGTGCTTATGTCAAGTATAATATTGGGGGAACGATTCCAAAAGTTACCTATCTAATATCTCTCTATGATATCTCAATAAAAGGCTCTATGATTGTGCAGTAGCAAGCTACCTCCTCCTATCAAAATGGGAAGGGGAAGCTTTCTCGTGACCAAGGTCCTTCCTCTTTTGTGTCTTCAACTTCACTTGCATCTTCTTCTCACCCCACTACAAGATCTTTCGCTCTTGCTCCCATGCATGCCATGGGGAGCCCAATGGTTCTTGCTTGGTGAAAAATAAGTGTTAAGTGTTTGAACTTCTTGTCTTGCCCATGGTTCCTAGGCCTACTCTTTATGGTAAGGGGAAGGGTCCTTGTGGATTGGCCCCCATGTGTTGGCCTTTATGTCCTCCTACTTTTCTTCCTCTTGTCCCTCTAACAACGAATGGGAAGAGGCTTGAAACTGAGATACTTCTATATTCTTCACCATGTATTGCTATTTCTTCTCCTACACTCCCTACCCTTTATCCTACCCAAGAGACTATCCTTCCACTAAGAATGGTTGTGGAGGACACTCCTATGGAAAAACATGAACCTACCACCTCTTCTCAGGCTACGACTTCTAATTCCCAGATTTGACATAATTGACTTGCATGTGAGTGCAAGCACAAGAGACAAGCCCTGGCTACTGAACAAACTACCTTACAAAAGGAAAAGGGGGATCTAGTAGCTGATATTTTGGCATATTATATTATGTCTCCTCCTTCTACTCCTTTTTCCTCAATTTCAATCACCTTTGTTATGCTTCCGGCTTCCTTAGAGGGTGTTGATGATCCTCAACCCAAATGGGTGTAGGTGTTCACTTCTCCTTCTATGCAACCTCCTCTTTTGATGCCTATTTTGGACATCCCTCCTTTTTCTTCGCCCATAGACATGTCGAACACAACGGTGGTTTTTTTTGTGGCTATGTCTTCTCCCTCATCTTCCTTCATTTCTTCTATGGGGATCTAGCATCCTCCACTATAGTGTGAGATGGAGGAGGACCTCACCTCAAGTGGTGGTCAGAAGAAGGGCTCACATTCTTCAGGAGCTAGTCTTGTTTTAGCTTATGTCATCCTTGTGATGGAGGTGGCCCTTGCATCCCTTGAGTTTTTCACTACCCCTATTTATGAGGTTGTTAGTGGATATCAGGCACCTCCTTCTTCTCCCACTTGGTTAACACATGGAACTTTGGTGAAGTGCATGTTCAACTTAGTGGATGATATCCTAGCTTTGTCAGTGATCTTTGAGAGATCGATGAATTTCACCTCACAAGAGCTCAAAAAAGAAGACCTCGAGGGGCCTTCTTCCTTAGCCCTTTTTATAGGGGAGTTAGAGGATACTTTGGTCGCTATCCCATCCTTGTAGGCCCATCTTCCATCCCCATATAATGATCTAAATTGGGAGTAGGATGACCGATTGGTTGATGAGGAGTAGGGTGGTACCTCTTCTTTATTTGTATATTAGATTTGTGTTTGTTTTGTGTTCCCCTCATTTTTGTACTTATGTGTTTTTGATCCTACCTAGAGGATCCTTTCTACCCTTGTAGGTGCTTGGATACATGCCTGAAATTTTTTTCATGAACTTCCTCTATTTTTTCATCATTCTTCTATATGCCATGACTTTGATTTATGACAATTGGGGATGATGCAAAGTGTTGGTGCATTTAGGCCCTCTTCCATGTTGACCCAATTTTTTATTTTTGGAACATTGGGGACTGATGATTTCTCATTCATACACCATGTGATACCTATTTACATATATGAACACATCTGACCCCAAACTCCCAAATCCCCCTATCTTTTGATTTATTCATTTATGCTTGTCTCTCATTTTATTTGTCTTTGTTTGTCTCTCTCTATTTTCTTAGTGATGTTGTGGTGCTTATGTGACAATATTCCATGTTTACATCTTGCTATGTATCTTGGGCCACATCTCTTCCTATTCTCTCTCTCCTTAGGATGCTACACACTCCTCTATGTAGCACACATGATCCTAAGAAGGGACTACGATGCTTCTATAATTTTGAATAAGGTGAATTCAGTGGCCAATGAATCCCTTACTAATTTTTATTTTTTTTTCCAAAAAATGCATTCTTGAACAAAGACCCCTTAATGAAATTTTTCTTTCAAAAAAAATTGTAGCAAAAGAATATGAAAACTTTCCTTCAAAAAAGGAGTACTTTTCTAATGAAGAATTCTAAAAACATGCCTTTAAGAAGGAGCATTCTTTCTACCTAATTCTTTGAAAAAAGAGATCTTTCAAAAGTATTCCTTGATTACAAAATTCATTTTCAAAAAATGTTGCACTTTTCAAATTGGGCTATCCATTTGAATGAGCCCCTTGTTTTTTTGAAGTGTTCTCAAAGGTACCCCTTTAAAAAATTCTCCTTCAATTGATTACTCTATGATGTGTCTATCTATTTTAGCTTTTCTACCTAACATGTTTTGTGTGTAGATCAACATGTTACTTTATAGGAATGGGCACCTATAAAGCCCCTTTGCAATCAAGCTTTCCTAGTAGGATTGAGCACCTCTCCAAGCTTGCATTGCAGGAAAAAAAATTGTAAGGGCCTTTCACATCAAACTCTTTAGGACTGAGAACCTATAGAGTCCTTTAATCTCAAACCCCACAGGATTGAGAACCTATGATGCTCCCTTTGTAGTACAAGAACTTGTGAAGCTCCTTTTTGTAGGATTGAGAACCTGTAGAGCCTTTGTTCAACTTTTGTAAGACTGAGAAATTATGGAGCTAATTTCATAGGACCAAGTACCTATGGAGCCATATCTCTCTTTCATGTCAAGGTTGCCTTATGGGAACAAGAACCTATAGAGCTACCTCCTACATGTCTAGGTGTGCGAAATTGAAGATCTGCTTCCTCGATGGTTAAGGTAAATTTTCATCAATCTATTTCTAATTTACCTTGCATCTAAATTGACACATATGCTCACTAAAGTGGGGGAAAAATATAATGGAAAAAAAATTTACCCTAGGAAAATTCCCCATTTCATCACCCCTACCTTAGAAAATATAAATTCAATGATGCAAAATCCTGCACCGCCACCTTGCTCCATCAACCTAGCCACATCTTTTGTGTTGATGGATTAATTTTTTTCAGTGATGTGTGCACATTGTGTGGACATCTATACACCATTCTTCCATCTTGACAAGATTATTGCCCCTAGAATCAACATAAATGTTATATTTCCTATTGGGTGTGAAGTGTAACTTCTCTTTCCTCCTTGATCAACAAAATTTGATCCTTTTACCACCTTTTACTAATTCAAATCTGATTCTTCTCATTCCTTCACTTTCTCTTGGCTTCTATTTTCTTGCTTAACTCTCTCTTTTATTCTAGCTCATTATACTCTCATTCTCTTGCTTCTACATCACTTCTCTGGGCTGCAAGCTATTCATTTTGGCTGCCAAAAAATTTTCTTGTTGAAACACCATTGCTATTGGAGCATCATAAAGCTTCTTCCTTCCACTCTTGGACTCGAGTAATCATAGTTGAGAAGGTGATATTATTCTTTTTTGTCCATTTGCATCATTTTTTTTATTGAGTAGCATTCTATTTTTTTGTGCACTCCACTTAGCAATACTATTTCCTCTCTACTTTATATATCACTTTCTACACTTTGTGGCTATCTAGTTATCCATGGAGGTGAGAACAATGAAATGAGGATATGACTGAGGTAGACCTCATACACAACCCAACTTTTTTCTTTTTTCTTTTTTTTGTGTGTAGGTTTTTGAGTGGAGCTACTTGAAGAATCAACTCATGGGTGAAAAGGTATATTTTCCCACTCTCTTTGTCATTTCTAGAATAGCTTATTTCTAGCATTTATTTTGTTGTAATTATAGTTTCTATACTTTTCATGCATTCTATTAAATCATAAAACTTAATCAATCAAATATTTAAGTAGACTTCTTGTGTTTTTGTATGCTTTCTATACCTCTATTTGTATAGGATGCCAATGCATCCCTAAGACACCAACGTGCCATGTTGGAGTATGAGATTTGGGCTATCATCCTAAGATAGTGAGTTGTCTAGGTAGTAGAAAAAACCTTTGAAGCTAACTCTTATGACCCTATGCACATATAGTTTTAGCACAAGGAAAGCAAAAAAAATTCCCTTCCTTTTTAGCCTCAGTACCTTTTCCTTTCCAATTTTTCTGACAAACCCAATGTAGTTTAGGGTATCCCATTCCTTAGGGCTCTCATCTGACCTAGAGTCCTAGGGGTGATGGGTCCCCTTTCTCTACACCATGGACATGGAATTTTAAGGTGTCTTTAGATTGTTTAATTTGCTCTATTTGGATGACATAATAGTATTTTTAAAACATGCAAGAGACCACTTCAACCACCTTGAACATGTATTTTAGAAATGTAGTGAATATGGTATTTTCCCTAAACCCAAATAAATGCATCCTTGCCATTGAAAAAAGAAAAATACTTGGACACATTATTTCAAAGGATGGATTGGTCATTGATCTAGCAAGAGTAGAATTGATCCTAGCTATCCCACTTCCCAGTCACAAGAAAGGATTATAGAGTTTCTTAGGCACAATTGGTTTTGTGAGAAGATTTATTCCAAATCTTGCTTCACTAGTAAATCGTCTTACTTCTATTGTCAATGAAAATTTGGTTTTTAAATGGACCAAGGAAAGTAAGGACAAATTCTAGGATATCAAACAAGAAATTTCTTAGACCCCTACCCTTTTCAATCCAAATTATGACAAGGATTTCATCCTTTACACCTTTGGAGGTGAAGCAAGGATATCAATTGTCCTAAATTAATTGAACAATGAAAATATAGAGCATCCCATTAAATTCTTTAGTGAAAGGATCAAAGAATATGAATCCAAGTACAACTATGTTGAGAAGAAAGCACTTGTTGTTGTTAGGGAATTGAATTTTTTTAGACATGTGTTGTCTAAGAACATGATCTAGTTAATGGTACCCCATGCCAACATCAAGTATTTTTTGTTAAGTAGAGATATCAATGAAAAGAGAGTTGGATGGACCACTAGGGTGATGGAGTATCATGTTGACATAAAAGGTTGAGTGAATAGATGGTGTCAACATTCAAGGAACCTTTAGAGGTTTCTCTTATGTTGCAAGAGCCCCAAGCATTAAATTCAAATACTCAAGGTAGTTGGGTGAATGATATGACTATCTTCTTGGAAGAAGGTAGATATCCTCAAGGTTTGAGTGGGACCAAAAGAGGACATTTCAAATTATAGTACATTCCCTATATCATAGTGGATGACATACTTTTTAGGAAGAATATCAAGGGGGTCCTATTAAGATGCATAGAGGTAGATCAGGTTAGTAGACTATTGGAATAATTCCATGAAGGCTCTTCAAGAAGCTATTTTTCTGCAAGGACCACTACTACAAAGATCATGATGGCTATATACTATTGTCCAACCTTGTTCGATGATGCTCACAAATGGGTGATAAATTATAGAAAATGTGCTTTCTTCTCTAGAAATAAAAGGTTATCTACCCTCCCTCTTCATCCCATTCAAGGTGACCAACCATTCATATAGTGCATCTTAGATATTATTGGAATGATAAATCCACCACCAAGTGTTGGTCATGGATAAATTTTAACAACCACATACTACTTCACTAGGTGGAAAAAAGAAATTTATTTAAGGGATGCCACTAGTACTTTAGTTTTAGATTTCCTTCAAGGAATCATTACTAGATTTAACACTCCTTCCACCATCATCTCTGCTAATACCAAGGTTTTTTTTAGTGATTGGGAAGTTAAGCATGACACATATTTAAATAACTAATCAAATTATTATCCTCAAGGTAATGGTTTGGATGAATCTTCAAACAAGAACCTCATCAAAATTATTAAAATGACCATTGAGGATAATCAAAGAGTCTAGCATAGAAAACTAAAGACATCCCTTTAGGTTGACAAAATTACTCCTAAAAGAGAAATTGGTAACTCTCCTTTCATGCTAGTTTATGGATGAGAGGGAAGGTTACCATTATCATTGGAGTTAGCTTCTCTTGAGTTGGCACATCAACTAGAGTTAGAAGAAAATGATGCTATGATGGTAAGGTTGGCAGAGCTAATGGAGTTGGAAGAGACTAGAAACAAGGCTATATGAACCCTTGAGACTCATCAAGCATAGGTCAAAAGAAAATTTGACAAAAAATAATTCTAGAGTGTTCTAGGAGGGAGACTTAGTGTTGAAATGGGATGTAGACAAATCCAAAGCTAGAATGAAGTACCAATTTTGATTCCATTTGGAGTGGTCCATATGTAATCACTAGTTGTAATGATTCCAATGCATTCCATCTCTATCTGCTAGATAGTGAGGTTCTCCCAATCTCAATCAATGGGATTCACCTCAAACCTTATTTCTAAGGGTTTTGATTTTTATGTATATATTGGTTAGCTTAGTTTTTGTTTTCCAAGAAGTGTGTTTGCACACCTTGCATTATCCTTAAGGGAGTATATGTTTCTATATTTTTTCTTTCCTCCAAGTCTATCTTGCACATGTTTTTCTTTTCCCTTGGAAGCAGGTTGTTACAAGTTCCCCTTATGACACTATGCATAGTGGAATAATAAGACCTCTAGAATCCATGACTATCAATCTCATAAATATTCCCAAAATATTCTCATTTCATGCCACCCTATATGACCCATCATTAAAACTAATCTAAGAGATCCTATATGGGCCATCTTACATGAATATTCCTTGAAGAAGTTTTGAAATTGGCTGTCAGAAGGTTTTGGGCATCAACCTTTCACTTACCCTTACACTGGAATGTTTTTTCCATTAATCTTGATCCTCCATCTCTTTAACTTTATTTTCCCATACTTTTCCTAAGTGTTTTTGGTTTTATCCATCAACCCTAACTTTTAAAACTTATCACTTCCTTTTGATGATGTTAATCCTTCACTTCAATCTTTGAAGCCTAATTAGGTCTTTTTAATATTTTCCTGTCCCAAGTTTTTGAACTTTTGAGTGTCGAATTTCTTCCTTATCTCCTTCCATATTTTCTTCTCACCACTTATAATTCCTTCTAATTCTCAGTCCCTAACCTCACTCTTCAAATTTTTGGAATCATTCATTCGATCTTCTACTTCTCTTCTTCTCAACTTTGATTTTTGAGAAAGCATTTCAAAGATTTGATTAAGTCTACATCTTTCAAATATTGGGTATGGTGGAACCTAAAAAATCCATGATCATTTTGAAATGCTAAGGTATGTGAGGTTTTAAAATTCCTCAATTATATTTGAGGTAGGGTTATAAATCTAAATAGTAGGGATTAAACCCTCCTAAGACCCTAATTGTTCCATTCCTTAGTCTTTTCTTCTTTTCATTCATTGACATTTTTATCCCATTTATCAATCATTTAGGTTATAACTTATGTCAATTGAAGTCATGTTCCAATTGGCCCCATTATCCTTGTCCTTCTAGTCGCTACCCCTTTTCAAATATTTAAACAAGTTCATTAGTTATGCCTTGGTCACTGTTATGCCCCAAATATTTATTACCTAGAGAATGACCACTTTTTAAAGGCAACATTGTGTGTACGTGATTATTAAAACCCTTAGTTATGGTCAAATTTTCCCCACAAATTACTTTCTATTGATTTCCCACCAGCCCACACTTTTAAAATAATCACTGAAAAGCCGGTATGTGGAGCAATGGGTGTGTGACAAGTGTCCACCCATTGGTGGGCCCTATAGAATTCAAAGGAAGGAAGTGGTGAAGGGCCTAAGGATCCAATAGCTCATGTGCAATGTGTTGATCAAATTTGGGTCATTCCTCGCTAGCCCATGGGGGAACCACATGAAGATTCAGATTCCCTATGAGGGTAATGGGCAGCTTCCATGTGGCACAATCTACAATGTTCAAATGGACTTTACAACAAATAAATATTTCATTAAGATATTTCTAGTGATTATGAAGGTGATAAAGGGTGAGCTACTAAAGGGATTATATTGCACATGGTCAAGGTACTGAGATGTTTGATTCTTGGTCACTCATTAGTAAATAAAGTTAAGCATATGGGTGTAGGATTGGATACTTATAAGGTGAATAAGTTGAAGGCTACAGTTTTGATCTGGGTCATTCCCCACCAGCCTGCAACCATTGATGATGTACCAAAAAACTCATGCTGGATAATAGGATGATGACACATGGAAACCCCAAGGTTTTTATCATGTTGGGGCCCAATACTTAGGTTTTTGGTTATGGTTTGATCACCCAAATTCAAAAGGTTTTTAATCTGAAGGTCAAGTTTTAAACTTTGAGGTAATGAATGATGGACATTGGATCTTGGTGTGAATAAGGTGGATTGATGACCAATATTCAAAGATTTGATCTTGCAATGGCTAGGAGGTGGAGCAAGGTTTGATCACAAGAAATATCTATGGGTTGACATAAATGGAAAAATAAATTACTGTAACTTCCTTAATTTCTTACATTGGTTGATGATAAAGGTGTGGACGATCTAGAGTGACATGATCTACCAGAGATCTCTTGCTTGTCCAGATTTGGTTGTGGCTTTCCTAGGAGTTCCATTTCTTCACTCATGAGAGACATTATGGGGTGTCTTTCTTATATGTCAGAAGGCCATTGCACCTAGTGTTGCAACTCATATTTTGGGGGGAATTCCAGATGTTTGAAATGTAATTGGAGCTTATCCTTTCTATAACTCTAATTGAGTTAGGGTTATGGTTTGAAGTCAATTTTGATTTATGCCTACACTATAAAGGAATTTTTTTATTTATTATTTGGCTTCATACTTCTAGTCTCTAGCCTAAGGGGTTGAGAGTAGTGTTCTTCATTCCACGATTCTGACTTCTAGTTTTCTGTAAATCTTTGTATTGAGACAAGTTGATTAGGTTATGCATTTTAATTTAGATATGGAATGTTTTAAGATTTTCTCTATAATAACAACAAATGACTGCAATACAACTTTTATTTTATCTCAAATTTGAAGGTCAATCTATCATACTCTCCAGCATTTTACACTTTATCTTTTGAATCAATGTAATCAAGGGTTATTTATATTCTACAAACACATTTTATATTTGAACTATTTTTTTGTTTTCCTATCATTCAAGGAGTGATGCATTTATGTTTGCATAGATACAATGAAGGTATTATCATTTTCATATGGATTACTGAGTAGTGTGATTGTGTTGTCCCTTTTTTGGTTTCTCACTATAAGGTAGTGAGGTTATAAGAAGCCATGGTTGATCTGTTGTAGGAGTTTATTTCATTCCTAACCTTGTATGGATTAGGAACTAGTCAAGGAAATTCACAAAGTTTGAAACTAGAGAAAAATAAAACCTTCAAACCATAAAATAAAAAATATATCTTTTACCTTCCTCTATTTTACTTTTTATTCCCTTTTCCAAAATACTAAGAATCGTCAATATTATAGAAGGTTGTAGTAATGATTTAGCCCATCAAAGTCCTACCACTGTAGTATGATGATCTATTATCAATGGAATCATAGAATAGAGGTGTTATATGTAAATGATGTTATAGGGATACCCACCTTCGTTCTGCAAAGCCTAAGGAGTAGAGGAGAATTTTCCAATCTATCTCATGTTAATTGGACATTGACCTAGGATATCTAAGTATAAGAAGTAGCTAATCTTTAGGAGAACCTAGACAATCAGTTGGAAACACCAATAGATTGGTGGCTCTATTTGGGATTAAAGAACAATAATATTTGGTTGTATTTTTTATTGTTTTCCAGTCAAAGCTCCCCATCTAACCCACCAATAAATTGGGGACTCTACTAGGGATGAAATAACAAGAATATTTGGTTGTTTGTTATTTTTGTCTAGTTGAAGCTCCCCATCTGAGCCACCAATAGATTGGTGACTCCGCTAGAGATAAGTGCAAGAAGTATTTGGCTGAGAAAATGGAAATATGTTCGACATCATATGATCCACTAATAGTGGTGTCTTCATTGAGGAAGATAGAGATATATCTTTTTGGAAGAGTCAAGCAATTTTTTGATCTGAAGTTTTAGGTTAGATGATCTAAGGACCTACATACTTGAAGAGGAAGATTGATGCAATTTTTTTGGTGTGTTCTTGAAGTCTAGTCCTCTACTAGTGGAGAGAAATAAAAAATAACTTAGATCTTGGAAGGATCTCCTTGTTGCATGAATTTATTGTCCTCTTTTTTTTTAGAAGTTGTTGAGAAGATCTAGAATTGTTGTGATTGATGTCAAAACTTGGGATCCAAAAGTTTGTGCTCTAGATGATATATATAAATGATCTATCCTATCATGTGCTTTGATGTTGTGTTGTATGGATATTATTCTTGATCTGGATATGGCAATACTTCTTTTTGGGACACCTATGAAAGTCAGTTAATGAAAAATAATGAAGACTAATCCTTTGATGTTGGTTGTTGTGCTCAAAGCGTATTCTAGGTATCCTTGCTATCTAGACATTCATGTAGCATGTTACAAGTTTTGGTATGTCTAATTTTGTTTCTCCAGTTGGTACTAAAGTTAATGGAAATTAAGATTTGGTCTTGGTTGTGGCATTCCCATCAGCTCCAGAATATATTTCATGTAATTCAAAGTTTGCTATATTTTGGTGATTATGCTATCTTATGTATTTGTGGGTCCCTTGGTAATGTGGTAAGCAAATATTTATGTGTGACCTATCCTTTGGGTCCAATGCTAGGGTGCCAAGCCTTATTGAATATTTCAAGGTTGTCCTTTAAGCCAACATGTTTTTCTAGGCTAACTTACTTTGTTCTACGAGTATATATATATATATATATATATATATATATATATATATATATAGAATATCTCTTTGGTTTGAGAATGAAAGTGTGGTGTGTGGGAACAAAGAAAATGGTGTGAAGGATTATGCAACAAGAAACAAAGAAGGAAGCAGAAGGAAAGTGTTAGGAAGAAGTAATTAGTAGTGTAGAGGTTGTGCAAGGAAGGTAGGCAAAAGATTCTTGACCAGATCTGTTGCAGATAGATATTGTGCTTTAGCAAGAACTGTATTTAGGCATATGTAGATGAAATTATACTAGTTCAGTTTTGTAACATATACTCTAATAGTAAGCCATCTCTCAACTGTAATAGTTGGGTTTTGTATCTTGGGTAGTGAGCCATCTGATAGTGAGAATTCTGGCAGTGATCCTTTGTAAAAATCACCTTAACCGGTGTCACCTTAACTAGTGTTCTATAATTGAGAATTATAATTCTCCATGGTTTTTCCCTTCTTGGGTTTCCATGTAAATTTTGGTGTTCATTGCGTATGGTGTTGTCATGTGATTTCATGTTCATATCTATTTGATTATTATCTAATTGATTTAAGATTGCTCCAGATTAATTAAATTCAAGAAAATTGTTTTATGATAACTAATTCAACCCCCTCTTAGTTATTTGGATTGTTCAATAATTGGTATCAAAGCCTAGTCCCTTGCAGATAGAGCTTAACCACTTGAGGGAGATCGTGGCAATTTGAACAGATGGTAAGAGATTATTACTTTGATGAAGAATTGAGTGTTGGAAGAATGAAGAAGAACATATTATTATAAAAATTTTGTGTTGTAATTGATGTCACCATGTTATATGAGTTGCAACTACAATTTTATGTTCAATCTTGATCCAATATTCTGAACCAGTATATAGGAATTATCCTCTCGTATTTTGGTTCACAATCCTCCACTAATGAATATATTTTCTTGTGGTTTTGGGAAATATTTTTTGGATGTTGGAAGCTTGTAATTTCAGAATCTCATGGGCACAGGTGCTCATACGGTGAGTTGGCATTACTTTGTTGTATTTTTCAATTAGGTCTATCTCTGGCTGACCTAATGGATAGTTAGTGTTATGATGAATTAATTTTGTATTGTGGATGTATTTGTGACCTATCTTAGGTCAATGCCAACATGTTTTTGCATTCTATATGTTTGATTTTTTTTTGGAAAGGTTTTTATACAAGCTTGAAGCCGACAATTAATCTTTTGGTGAATAAGGGTTGCATCTAATTAGGCCAACCTAATTGATGCTTGTGGATGTATCATATATATATTGGACAGTTTTGAGATTGTTGGTGTGAAGTTAAGAGTGAGAAGAAGACAAGTATGTGAATATGATGAAGTGTGTTAAGTCAGTTTACTGAGCATCAAAGGAACTAAATCATCACTTGTTAGGTGTAACCTTATTAGTTCATTTTATAGCTATAAGCCATTTTTTTATTGTATCTTATAGACAGTGAGCCTCCCATTTTGCAAAGTGAGTCCTGGAAGTGAGCCACCCTTTGTAATATCTTATAACCGGTTATACTATATTGTGAGCTAATCCTCACCATGGTTTTTCCCATTTTGGGTTTTCCACATAAAAATATTGATGTTCATGTGTTGTGTGCTTTTTTGTTCTTTTAATGCTCTTGATCATTTTTAATGTTATATGCATTGGAGTAATAGGATGGTGTTTGTTCAATAAGTTAAAGAAGATACTAATTCACCCCCCTTCTTAGTATCTTGGGTATTCAACACTAAGGAAAATGTTAGATGATATCGAAAGCACAAAATTTGAAAATGAAGAATTAAAATAAAACCTCAGGGAGGAAAACTCTTGTATCTCAAAGCTAAGAGAGTGAATCTAGAAATTCAAAGCAAGACATAGAGAGGTTAGCCAAGAATTAAAGGATTCAAAGGAAAGTGTTGTGAATTTAAAGCTACGGTTGCATGAATGCAAGAAGACTAAAGAAGATCTCAAACATACCATCAAACAAAAAATGGAAGAATGGAAGAAGACTGAAGAAAATCTCAAGGATACCATAAAAAAAAATTAGAAGAAAATGAGAAGTTAGATCAAGAGTTAAGGAGGATAAAATCAAAAGAAAGATTATGTGAAAGTAGCATAATTTTGGATCAACTCTTGTCCCTATAGAAATGTCACAAGGATAAGGAAGGACTTGCCTTCTTAGGTGAAAGTTCAAATTAGAACACTAAGGGAAAATACAAAGTAGTTGAAGCTGAAGTGAGATCTATTGTAACAAGCAAGGTCTAAAACTCTAGAATACCTACAAAAGGACCTCTGGTCAAGCAACGAAATGCTCAAAGGTACTTATCATTTAATGGCTATTTTTTTCCATGCAAAAATTTTGGACATAAGGTTGTAGAGTGTAGAAGCAAGAAGGAACCAAGTACTCAATGTTTTAACTGTCACAAATTTGGTCACAAAGCATGTCATTGTAGAAGTCAATTATCTAATCTAGCTAGAAGGAATTGAGTGAATAATCTCTTTCATGGTTATTGCAATTTATGCCATGGTTATGGTCACAAAGCTAATAAGTGCATATCTTGGGTTCACTCAATTAAGCCAAGACAAAGATGTTACAAGCATAGTCAACCTGGACATTATGCTAACTCATGTAGATGTGTTGCTTTGAAAAAGCCTGAAAATAAAAAAAAGATTGTAGAATCAGATGAATCTAAGAAGAAGACCTTCATGGTTTGGAAGAAAAAGGAAATGAGTGTGGGGAGCTCTTTTGTGGTACAAGATCTCAATACAAGCTCTTCCAGAAACTGAACCTACTTGCCTTGGCTCAAGGGGAGTTTTGCAATACATATCCTATCAGTTCCTCCTCTTTGAAGTAATATTGGTGTGATTTAGACATGACCAAGTTTGATCTAGTTGGTTATGCATGATGAAGCTTAATATGAATGATTGAAAAGTGAAGTACAATTGATGGCATCATTGATGTAATTTTTTGGTGGCAAAATCATCATGGGAAATTAAGGATAAAAGGTGGAGATTCAAATCATTTCTCATAGTTTTCAAAGAAGGAAAAGAAGTTTCACTAAGCAATAAAAGGATTGAAGAAGCTAAGCATGACAATGGAATCTATGTTAGTTGACAGTGAATCCAGTGGTAGTATTTCGCTGAGACTGAAGGGAGTAGAACTAGATGAAGTTGATCATCGAAAGATGAACGAAATAGAACTAGGGTTGAAGACTGATGAATTGCAAAATGTAAGTGCCTTGGGTATGAATCTATGGGGAGAATTTCCATGGATTGAAAATAAAGAGACTATCTTTTTCCTATTGAGTTGATTCAAGCATGGAAGCATCATTTTGGATAAACCTTTTCTAATCACTAAGGAAGCCATTCAAGCTATTAATGGATTGTGCAGTGTTGGTGACTTCCTTGGGAAGAAAATAGTGAAATTAAGAGACATGGAGGAAATTATCGGTATTGACAAAGACCCTTGAGCTATATTGATAAATACCATTTCTAATCTTGCAATAAGGTATGTTGCTTATGGTATCACTTACAAAATCTATTTTTGAAATCATGAAGGTTCTACATTAGCTATTTAGGTGTATCTTTCACATAAGATGGTGAAGGAAAATAAACAATTTGAATTGTGTAGTCTAATAATGGAAAACCTAATTGAGAATGTCAAAATTTCTTTGGTTGAGAGTTATCCCTTTTGGTTTGGGTCTCTGATCATGTGTTTAGTATTCTACTTTTTGAGTCCATTACCATCAAAAGAAAATATTAAGTGGAAGTCTAGCATCCCTGTCAAAAAGTAAGTTTACAAATATTTGGAATGTATGAAAGATAAATCAAATGCATTCAAAGTTTATTTCTCATCCCTGTAGATGGATTTGTGCTTTGGTATGTTAGTGTCTAGTGCTATGCCTATCAATCAGTTTGAGGAAGGTTCCTCCTTCGGTAAGGAGTTAGAGGTTGTCATTGGTGGTTTCCACTCAAAACCTAAGAGGAGGAAAATTAACACAAAGGATGTCATCACTTTCTCAAAAGAGAAGGATAAGGAAGATGAGTCTCTACCTAGATCTGAATCTTTCGATCTAGGTGAAGTTCATTCGGTGTTGGATGAGGATGATATGAAAAGGGTTGGTGAAATGTGGTATGCTTGCTCTCTGGTCAGTAGGCCTAGAATTGAAGATGCTTTTGTTGATTATCTACTCAAAAAGGGTATTACTATTTTAGTTGTTTTTGACTCATTACCAGATGATCTAGTAGAATTTGTTGAAGAAAGGTTGTTGTGAGAAGGATTTGAAGGTCATAATATCCAAGCTATGTTTGAGATAAGGTGTGTCAAATCCAAAAAAAAGTTATCCAAACACATTGGTGAGGCAAGAGAATGCATTAAGGAGATGTATGACATCTACAAGTATTGTCTCTGGTGGACTACTACTGTTGACAATCTTAGAAGTAGAATTGAAGCTATTGAATTTGAATTGAATGATATTGGGAAGTGTTTTGAATTCTTCAAAGATAAAGATGGAAAAAAAATAATAAGAGTTGGTGAATTGCAAGCTGAGTTATTGTCTACTCAGAGATAGAGGGAATATTTGGTTAAAACTTTCTAGTTGGTCAAAGAAATTGTTGAGGTCCAGTTGGATCTTCTCTCCAAGATACTTTCTAATGCAGAGGATTGTGAACTTTAGTGCCTATCTATCGATTGTTCATCATCATTTGATTTGTTGGATCTACTAGATAGTATATGTGCCAGAATGGTTTCTATTGTGCAAGCTTGGAAGAGGATTCTTCCAACTATGATAGAAAGGTACAAGAAATTTTTTCCTATGAAAGTGTTTTACTTGATTTCCTGAATGTTCTTATTTGTCCTTTTTCCTTTGATTGAAAAAAGGGGGAGAAAATGAAGAGATAAACAAAAACAAAAGAGGAATTGAATTTCTTGACAAAGGGGGAGTGCTTGGAGTCTTTTGTTTGCAGCTTTTGTGTTTTTGAGTTTTTGTTATTTTTCCATCAATGCCAAAGGGAGAGATTGTTGAGAAGATCTAGCATTGTTGTCATTAATATCAAAACTTTGGATCTGGAAGGTTGTGGTTTGGATGATATATATAAATGATCTATCCTATTGTGTGCTTTTATTTTGTGTTGTATGGATATTATTCTTGATCCGAATATGACAGTACTTTTTTTTTAGACACTAGTGAAAGTTAGTTAATGCAAAATAATGAAGACTAATCCTTTAATGTTGGATGTTGTGGTCAAAACTTATTTCAGGTATCCTTGCTATTCAAAAATTCATGTAGCATGTTACAAGTTTTGGTATGTCTAATTTTCATTCTCTGGTTGGTACTGAAACTGATGGAAATCAAGATTTGGTTTTGGGTATGTGCAGGATCATGGTATGCCAAAAGGCAATATTTGTGGGTATGTGGTATTGACCTACTTTTTTCACCCAAAATTAATGAGAAACAAAAGGGTTTTTAGAGGAGATTCTCGAAGCTTCCAAAAAATATAAATTATGATTTCCAATTTGAATTTAATAAATTATTATTATTCATTTTCTATTAGGTCAGCTCAAAGTCCCAATCGATAGGCTGATTGAAAAACATCTATAACTTTCAACGGTATCATATTTTTGAATCCAAAACATGCGCTACATTCTATGCTTTATATACTATTGGATTAAAAAAGAAAAATTAAATTTCATGAATTTTTGACCAAGTTAAGGTGGTCGATGTATGCTTTTATATTTTCTAAAAGTTGTAATAAAAAATTCATAATTAATTATTTACTTGGAAAAAATTACAAAAAATATATGATCATATCCGACATGAGTCCTCTACTTATATATAAAACTACAAAAAATATTATCATTTTATTATGGTTGTGGTGGCTTCTATTGCATAATCTACTTCTTTATTTTTCCCCTGAAATTCTAAGTACCATCGCATTTAAATTTTCACCAAATATATTTTATTTATTTTAAATAAACCTAGTATTTAGAAACTATATTCAATTTTCTACAAATTTATTCTTTACATATTTTGAAATAATATAGATAACTTATTCAAATATTTACGCTGTTGCCTAACACCGATTTTTCTAAATTTTTGCTACTTACATTTATTTGGCATACTATGATCCTATATATGTGCCTTTTGTGGCATTCCCATTGGCTCTGAAATATATTTCATGTAATTCAAAGTTTTCTATATTTTTGTAATTATGCTATCTTATGTATTTATGGGTCCCTTGGTAACATGGTAGGGAGATATTTATGTGCGACCTATCATTTGGGTCTGGTGGTAATGTTCTAAGCCTTATTGAATATTTCAAGGTTGTTCTTCAAGCCTACATGTTTTGCTAGGCTAACTTACTTCGTTCCACAGGTACATATATCTATATAGAGAACATCTCTTTGGTTTGAGACAACAAGTGTGGTGTGTGCGAACAGAGAAAAGGGTGCAAATGATTATGATACAAGAAAAAAAGAAGGAAGTGGAAGGAAAGTGTTAGGAAGAAGTAATCAATAGTGTAGAGGTTGTGCAAGGAAGGTAGGAAGAAGATTCTTGACTAGATTTGTTGTAAAATGATATTGTGCTTCAAAAAGAACTGTATTCATGCATATGCAAATGCAATTATAATAGTTTAGTTTTGTATCATATACTCTGACAGTAAGTCATCTCTAAGCTATAATAGCTAGGTTTTGTATCTTGGGCAGTGAGCCAACCGGTAGTGAGCCACCTGTTAGTGAGCCTTACTTGCAATGAGAATTTTGACAGTGATCCTTTGTAAAAATCACCTTAACTAGTGTTCTATAATTGAGAATTAGCATTCTCCATGGTTTTTCCCTTGTTAGTTTTCCATGTAAATTTTGGTGTTCATTGTGCATGGTGTTGTTATGTGCTTTCATGTTCATATCTATTTGATTATTATCTGATTGATTTAAGATTCCTTTGGATTAATTAAAGTCAAGAATTTTTTTTATGATAACTGATTCAACCCCCTTAACTAGACTGTTCAACACTTTTAATATGTGGCAACTCTACAACAAAGTTTACATCATCAAAAGAGTTTCTTGTAGTTGTTTGTAGGCATTTATTCATTGCAACATTTTGTATGAAGGTCAACTATTAAATTCCTAGAAAATATTGTCGCTTATTCATTACTCTAAGGTACTAATAGAAAATGGAAATGAGAAAAAATTAATATTCTAGAAGTATTAAGAAGAAGATATTTGTTCAAGGGATAAATTCATTTACAAGTATGTATAACCATTTTGGCTCCCCCTGTAACGCCCCACCGTGTGAACCCCAAAGAACAACAAACACCGTACAATTTTTTTTTGAAATCAAAACATTGCATACGATGAATATGTACATACATTACATGAAAGAAATTATGCAATTAAAAATAATATTTGTCCTCTGGGGTACACATGGTGGCATTACTAAATGTAAAAACCATACCAAAATGAAAGCGAATAAACCAAGATTACATAATGATGTCATACAACCATTAATGATCAAAAGATGGAAAAATGATACATCATTTTATTACAATTCAATTCACAGTTCCATAATACAATTGTGGAACATATTTCCACAAATACAACATATCAAGGATACAATGGTACATTACATAATGCTTCCCTTATATCATTGGGAAGAGTACATCGAGTATAAGAATAATTACACCAATGAGGATTAAGGTATAGAATGAGGAACATTCTTCAACCAAATGAAGCTCTAGAACTCTGCATCCACTTCTACATCGCGAACACATCCTAGGAACCCAATGGGGTGCATAGCACATTCCACCTGACTGCACAGACCTGAAGATTCACCCCCTATGCTAGGAGATGAAAAGAAAGGATCCACATCCAAACAAGGTCAAGCAGACAAGGCTAACTCAACACTGACATAAAGCAACATCAAACAAGTACAACAACACTTCCAAAGGCTACCAAACAAAGGGAAGTAAATAGGTATTGTGGGAGAGTTTCATCGTATGGCCTTACATGGATTATCTAGGAAACCTATCACAAGGTGTCATCTCCATCTATGGTTATCCTAACTACCTATCTCAAGGCGTGGCTCCATAGGGTGACTCATGCGGTACCACTCACCTTTCATGAGAACAAGGAAATGATCTTATTGACTAGGCCTTCTCATCCCATCCTTAGCCTGTGAAAGCACTAACAGTATGGGTGAGACACATAACTAATCTTGTATAATGTTTAACTACCCAAACCCACTAGTTCATTAATTACATTATCACTTGTTTAAGAAACTCTTACATGGGTTACCCTAACAACCCCTTTGTGCACCGGCCCCCATGAAGAGCCACCCTCCCCAACAGTTCTGAAACAAGACTCACAACCACAAGGGGTGTACCAAACATAAGAGCCACAAAACGAATGTATGTGCAAGGCATGAACCATCTCGCTCAGAGTCATAACCAAAGGGAAGGAAAATCATGGAAGAAGGAACACTCACGAGAGCTCAAGAAAAAGAATATGATCAATGGAAACACAAAGGTCTAATCATGGGAAAATTCAACACACAATAGGTTTCCCATCACCTCTGGAAGCCTAACAAACTACCACCCATAACTTATCAAAAGGAAGTGACTTAAGAATTTATGGGTTCCCAAGTCATCCAAAACATGTTTATACATAAAGATTACCTTAATACTGAAATAAAACAAAGGAAAATATGATCAATCATGGAAGCACTAGCATGCATAAGAAATTAATTCCAAAGAGCACTCAGAATATAAAAAAAATAACTATCTAAACATGTTCAAAGACAACTATAAATACCCATTCATTTGAACATGAACATAATCAAATCTTATTAAAGATAATGTAATGAATAATTAAATAATTCACTATAATTAAAATTATTTCCTTCATAATATCTTGTAAATAGATAAGCACTATGAAAACCTATAGTATGCAAAACATCATATTTCTTTTGATTTAAAATTCCTAGCCTATACTTTTGTTTACTTCAAAATAATAGGTTTAATTAAAATGTAATATATACCTTTGATTATTATAAATAAATTCAATTAAGATCTAACATAAACAATTTATCTGCAAATCATAAATCTAATATTCAAGGAATTTGTAAATAAATTTAACTTTAAATTAACTTGCAATTATACCTAATTTTAAATGCACCTGAGAATAATCTCCAACTTGAATGTATTGGAAAATAAATCTGATTTGAATGTATCTGAAAATAGATCAAATTTAAAATGTACCTAGATTTGAATAAATAATACTTAATTTAATCTATTTATCTTTTTAGGAAAACAATACACAACTACACATCCTATAGAGCAACATACTCACACATACTACATGTATAATATATTTATAAATTTAAATTAAACATTATATAATACATATTATATGTATATATATATATAAGTAATTTATTTAACACAATCAAGTCATAAATATCAAAAGACCCCCAGATCGTCACTACATTTTACTCATCACAAAATCATTTTAAAAAAAATTAAGCAATTATATAACATATTGTGTGAGTGATTCACTACACCTTTAACACAAACCCATTCAATTTCCCTATAACTACTTATATATTCTCAAACCCAATCAATACCCTAATCCAATTCATTGTATTCTTATTTTCTGAAAGATACATAATAAAATCACATAGTCTTTTCTCATAATTGCAGAAATATTACCATCCAATAATAAATAATGAAAATTATATAAAAGACAACCACCTTAAAACCATTACCAACTACTTATTTGTTTCATTTAAAATGACTAAGAAAAGAATAAAGTTACAAATTTTCTACATATCTAATTTTCACTTTTGCACAACGTAAAACATTCTTTTAATAAATATTTAATACAAAATATATAGTTATTTAATTAAACAAATATAGTCAAGTTAGAATTTGATGGTTGTATGTATATGTATTGGACTGACCAAATATAATAATACATGCACATCAACTTACATATACCCGAAGGCCAACATGTATCTATTGATTACTAAAGTACAACATATTAGTCATATGCATCTAACTCAGATCCCAAGCATACAACACCTTCAGCCAATCACCAAATATAAATATATCTATTGGCTTCTAAACATAATGTATAAAGTGTATTTTGAATACCAAAAAACCTTATTAAACGTAAATATCAAGCCAAATTAGATCTTTGAAGGAAATATGTAATATTCAAAATTGAAATAGGAATGCATAGATTTAATAGCATTACAACCTACACGTAAAAGCTTATTCAAGCAGCGAATCCGCAGGGTTAGAGAGAGGGACTCCCAGCCCACCAACCAAGGTAGCTAATATGCAGAAACACAAAAGCCTCAACCAAAAAGTGGAATACAAAAAAATCAAGGCATGAGCAGGAAGAACTATAAGTGGTGACTAGAAGCATGAGATACATAGGCACACACACTAAAACTGACAAAATGGGAGCTTTGAATTGCTGCCTGGATAGCCAATAAGGAAGAAGGACAAATGGGGTTCCCTATAGCTCAAGCCAAAGAGAATATACCATAATTGTTTGGCAGAGATGTCATCTCATGGCTGGTAAGGCATGAGTTGATTGCTGAAAGATAAGCATTTAAAATGTTGAACACAAACCAAGCACATGACTAGTGGACAAAATCCCTCAAAGAAATGTAGGATATGCACAAAATAGGTTTACTAAAAAGGCTTAGGAATTTTTTAAGAAAATGCAATTGGTGGATGTAAGGCACCCTATTTACCATGCAAGCATTCAAAAAAGGGTCTGATTTTAGCTATGAAATTTGTGCTTATGACTTTGAGGAAGTTGCATGGAGGATATTATGTGATATTCCTGCATATGAAGGATTTCTACCTTTACTCACTATCAATGAAAAACTAACTTGTATATAAAAAAAAGGAAAAGTATGACTTATGATTTTTGTTCTAACAATTGGTTCAAGGTGGTCAATTTTCCCAATTCGAAATATATCAGTGTCTTTATAGCATCTCTTGAAGAATATATACACTTTGT
>VDFB02288930.1:0-42251 GCA_007258455.2 Sequoia sempervirens | reverse complement strand
AATTAAAGGATTCAAAGGAAAGTGTTGTGAATTTAAAGCTACGGTTGCATGAATGCAAGAAGACTAAAGAAGATCTCAAACATACCATCAAACAAAAAATGGAAGAATGGAAGAAGACTGAAGAAAATCTCAAGGATACCATAAAAAAAAATTAGAAGAAAATGAGAAGTTAGATCAAGAGTTAAGGAGGATAAAATCAAAAGAAAGATTATGTGAAAGTAGCATAATTTTGGATCAACTCTTGTCCCTATAGAAATGTCACAAGGATAAGGAAGGACTTGCCTTCTTAGGTGAAAGTTCAAATTAGAACACTAAGGGAAAATACAAAGTAGTTGAAGCTGAAGTGAGATCTATTGTAACAAGCAAGGTCTAAAACTCTAGAATACCTACAAAAGGACCTCTGGTCAAGCAACGAAATGCTCAAAGGTACTTATCATTTAATGGCTATTTTTTTCCATGCAAAAATTTTGGACATAAGGTTGTAGAGTGTAGAAGCAAGAAGGAACCAAGTACTCAATGTTTTAACTGTCACAAATTTGGTCACAAAGCATGTCATTGTAGAAGTCAATTATCTAATCTAGCTAGAAGGAATTGAGTGAATAATCTCTTTCATGGTTATTGCAATTTATGCCATGGTTATGGTCACAAAGCTAATAAGTGCATATCTTGGGTTCACTCAATTAAGCCAAGACAAAGATGTTACAAGCATAGTCAACCTGGACATTATGCTAACTCATGTAGATGTGTTGCTTTGAAAAAGCCTGAAAATAAAAAAAAGATTGTAGAATCAGATGAATCTAAGAAGAAGACCTTCATGGTTTGGAAGAAAAAGGAAATGAGTGTGGGGAGCTCTTTTGTGGTACAAGATCTCAATACAAGCTCTTCCAGAAACTGAACCTACTTGCCTTGGCTCAAGGGGAGTTTTGCAATACATATCCTATCAGTTCCTCCTCTTTGAAGTAATATTGGTGTGATTTAGACATGACCAAGTTTGATCTAGTTGGTTATGCATGATGAAGCTTAATATGAATGATTGAAAAGTGAAGTACAATTGATGGCATCATTGATGTAATTTTTTGGTGGCAAAATCATCATGGGAAATTAAGGATAAAAGGTGGAGATTCAAATCATTTCTCATAGTTTTCAAAGAAGGAAAAGAAGTTTCACTAAGCAATAAAAGGATTGAAGAAGCTAAGCATGACAATGGAATCTATGTTAGTTGACAGTGAATCCAGTGGTAGTATTTTGCTGAGACTGAAGGGAGTAGAACTGGATGAAGTTGATCATCGAAAGATGAACGAAATAGAACTAGGGTTGAAGACTGATGAATTGCAAAATGTAAGTGCCTTGGGTATGAATCTATGGGGAGAATTTCCATGGATTGAAAATAAAGAGACTATCTTTTTCCTATTGAGTTGATTCAAGCATGGAAGCATCATTTTGGATAAACCTTTTCTAATCACTAAGGAAGCCATTCAAGCTATTAATGGATTGTGCAGTGTTGGTGACTTCCTTGGGAAGAAAACAGTGAAATTAAGAGACATGGAGGAAATTATCGGTATTGACAAAGACCCTTGAGCTATATTGATAAATACCATTTCTAATCTTGCAATAAGGTATGTTGCTTATGGTATCACTTACAAAATCTATTTTTGAAATCATGAAGGTTCTACATTAGCTATTTAGGTGTATCTTTCACATAAGATGGTGAAGGAAAATAAACAATTTGAATTGTGTAGTCTAATAATGGAAAACCTAATTGAGAATGTCAAAATTTCTTTGGTTGAGAGTTATCCCTTTTGGTTTGGGTCTCTGATCATGTGTTTAGTATTCTACTTTTTGAGTCCATTACCATCAAAAGAAAATATTAAGTGGAAGTCTAGCATCCCTGTCAAAAAGTAAGTTTACAAATATTTGGAATGTATGAAAGATAAATCAAATGCATTCAAAGTTTATTTCTCATCCCTGTAGATGGATTTGTGCTTTGGTATGTTAGTGTCTAGTGCTATGCCTATCAATCAGTTTGAGGAAGGTTCCTCCTTCGGTAAGGAGTTAGAGGTTGTCATTGGTGGTTTCCACTCAAAACCTAAGAGGAGGAAAATTAACACAAAGGATGTCATCACTTTCTCAAAAGAGAAGGATAAGGAAGATGAGTCTCTACCTAGATCTGAATCTTTCGATCTAGGTGAAGTTCATTCGGTGTTGGATGAGGATGATATGAAAAGGGTTGGTGAAATGTGGTATGCTTGCTCTCTGGTCAGTAGGCCTAGAATTGAAGATGCTTTTGTTGATTATCTACTCAAAAAGGGTATTACTATTTTAGTTGTTTTTGACTCATTACCAGATGATCTAGTAGAATTTGTTGAAGAAAGGTTGTTGTGAGAAGGATTTGAAGGTCATAATATCCAAGCTATGTTTGAGATAAGGTGTGTCAAATCCAAACAAAAGTTATCCAAACACATTGGTGAGGCAAGAGAATGCATTAAGGAGATGTATGACATCTACAAGTATTGTCTTTGGTGGACTACTACTGTTGACAATCTTAGAAGTAGAATTGAAGCTATTGAATTTGAATTGAATGATATTGGGAAGTGTTTTGAATTCTTCAAAGATAAAGATGGAAAAAAAATAATAAGAGTTGGTGAATTGCAAGCTGAGTTATTGTCTACTCAGAGACAGAGGGAATATTTGGTTAAAACTTTCTAGTTGGTCAAAGAAATTGTTGAGGTCCAGTTGGATCTTCTCTCCAAGATACTTTCTAATGCAGAGGATTGTGAACTTTAGTGCCTATCTATCGATTGTTCATCATCATTTGATTTGTTGGATCTACTAGATAGTATATGTGCCAGAATGGTTTCTATTGTGCAAGCTTGGAAGAGGATTCTTCCAACTATGATAGAAAGGTACAAGAAATTTTTTCCTATGAAAGTGTTTTACTTGATTTCCTGAATGTTCTTATTTTTCCTTTTTCCTTTGATTGAAAAAAGGGGGAGAAAATGAAGAGATAAACAAAAACAAAAGAGGAATTGAATTTCTTGACAAAGGGGGAGTGCTTGGAGTCTTTTGTTTGCAGCTTTTGTGTTTTTGTGTTTTTGTTATTTTTCCATCAATGCCAAAGGGAGAGATTGTTGAGAAGATCTAGCATTGTTGTCATTAATATCAAAACTTTGGATCTGGAAGGTTGTGGTTTGGATGATATATATAAATGATCTATCCTATTGTGTGCTTTTATTTTGTGTTGTATGGATATTATTCTTGATCCGGATATGACAGTACTTTTTTTTTAGACACCAGTGAAAGTTAGTTAATGCAAAATAATGAAGACTAATCCTTTAATGTTGGATGTTGTGGTCAAAACTTATTTCAGGTATCCTTGCTATTCAGAAATTCATGTAGCATGTTACAAGTTTTGGTATGTCTAATTTTCATTCTCTGGTTGGTACTGAAATTGATGGAAATCAAGATTTGGTTTTGGGTATGTGCAGATCATGGTATGCCAAAAGTGGCAATATTTGTAGGGTATGTATCGATTTTAATTTTTTCACCCAAAATTAATGAAACAAAAAGGGTTTTTAGGAGGGAGATTTCCTAGCTTTCCAAAAAATATAAATTATGATTTAACTTGAATTTACAAATTACGGTTTATTCATTTTCTATTAGAATTACTTAATTAAAGTCCTAATCGAGCAGGGCTGATTGAAAACATTTATAACTTTCAAACGGTATCATATTTTGAATCCAAAACATGCGTCACATTCTATGCTTTGCATACTATAGGATTAAAAAAAAAAATTGAATTTCATGAAATTTTGACCAAGCTAAGGTGGTCGCATTGCACGTGCTGCTTTTTATATTTTCTAAAAGTTGTAATAAAAATTCATAATTAATTATTTACTTGGAAAAAAAAATTACAAAAAATATGGATCACATCCGACATGAGTCCTCTACTTATATATAAAAATCTTACAAAAAATATTAATATTTTATTATGGTTAGGGTGGTCAGACAGACACCTACTTTTATTATTTTTCCCCCAAATTTAAGTACTCATCAAGATTGAAATTTTAAATTTTCACCAAATATATTTTATTTATTTTAAATAAACCTAGTATTTTAGAAACTACATTCAATTTCTTACAAATTCTATTCTTACATATTTTGAAATAATATAGATAACTTATTCAAATATTTACGCCAAGTTGCCTAACACTCCATTTTTCTAAATTTTTGCCACTTAAGGCCTATTTGGCATGTACTCATGATCCCCAAGACATGCCCTTTGGTTGTGGCATTCCCATTGGCTCTGAAATATATTTCATGTAATTCAAAGTTTTCTATATTTTTGTAATTATGCTATCTTATGTATTTATGGGTCCCTTGGTAACATGGTAGGGAGATATTTATGTGCGACCTATCATTTGGGTCTGGTGGTAATGTTCTAAGCCTTATTGAATATTTCAAGGTTGTTCTTCAAGCCTACATGTTTTGCTAGGCTAACTTACTTCGTTCCACAGGTACATATATCTATATAGAGAACATCTCTTTGGTTTGAGACAACAAGTGTGGTGTGTGCGAACAGAGAAAAGGGTGCAAATGATTATGATACAAGAAAAAAAGAAGGAAGTGGAAGGAAAGTGTTAGGAAGAAGTAATCAATAGTGTAGAGGTTGTGCAAGGAAGGTAGGAAGAAGATTCTTGACTAGATTTGTTGTAAAATGATATTGTGCTTCAAAAAGAACTGTATTCATGCATATGCAAATGCAATTATAATAGTTTAGTTTTGTATCATATACTCTGACAGTAAGTCATCTCTAAGCTATAATAGCTAGGTTTTGTATCTTGGGCAGTGAGCCAACCGGTAGTGAGCCACCTGTTAGTGAGCCTTACTTGCAATGAGAATTTTGACAGTGATCCTTTGTAAAAATCACCTTAACTAGTGTTCTATAATTGAGAATTAGCATTCTCCATGGTTTTTCCCTTGTTGGTTTTCCATGTAAATTTTGGTGTTCATTGTGCATGGTGTTGTTATGTGCTTTCATGTTCATATCTATTTGATTATTATCTGATTGATTTAAGATTCCTTTGGATTAATTAAAGTCAAGAATTTTTTTTATGATAACTGATTCAACCCCCTTAACTAGACTGTTCAACACTTTTAATATGTGGCAACTCTACAACAAAGTTTACATCATCAAAAGAGTTTCTTGTAGTTGTTTGTAGGCATTTATTCATTGCAACATTTTGTATGAAGGTCAACTATTAAATTCCTAGAAAATATTGTCGCTTATTCATTACTCTAAGGTACTAATAGAAAATGGAAATGAGAAAAAATTAATATTCTAGAAGTATTAAGAAGAAGATATTTGTTCAAGGGATAAATTCATTTACAAGTATGTATAACCATTTTGGCTCCCCCTGTAACGCCCCACCGTGTGAACCCCAAAGAACAACAAACACCGTACAATTTTTTTTTGAAATCAAAACATTGCATACGATGAATATGTACATACATTACATGAAAGAAATTATGCAATTAAAAATAATATTTGTCCTCTGGGGTACACATGGTGGCATTACTAAATGTAAAAACCATACCAAAATGAAAGCGAATAAACCAAGATTACATAATGATGTCATACAACCATTAATGATCAAAAGATGGAAAAATGATACATCATTTTATTACAATTCAATTCACAGTTCCATAATACAATTGTGGAACATATTTCCACAAATACAACATATCAAGGATACAATGGTACATTACATAATGCTTCCCTTATATCATTGGGAAGAGTACATCGAGTATAAGAATAATTACACCAATGAGGATTAAGGTATAGAATGAGGAACATTCTTCAACCAAATGAAGCTCTAGAACTCTGCATCCACTTCTACATCGCGAACACATCCTAGGAACCCAATGGGGTGCATAGCACATTCCACCTGACTGCACAGACCTGAAGATTCACCCCCTATGCTAGGAGATGAAAAGAAAGGATCCACATCCAAACAAGGTCAAGCAGACAAGGCTAACTCAACACTGACATAAAGCAACATCAAACAAGTACAACAACACTTCCAAAGGCTACCAAACAAAGGGAAGTAAATAGGTATTGTGGGAGAGTTTCATCGTATGGCCTTACATGGATTATCTAGGAAACCTATCACAAGGTGTCATCTCCATCTATGGTTATCCTAACTACCTATCTCAAGGCGTGGCTCCATAGGGTGACTCATGCAGTACCACTCACCTTTCATGAGAACAAGGAAATGATCTTATTGACTAGGCCTTCTCATCCCATCCTTAGCCTGTGAAAGCACTAACAGTATGGGTGAGACACATAACTAATCTTGTATAATGTTTAACTACCCAAACCCACTAGTTCATTAATTACATTATCACTTGTTTAAGAAACTCTTACATGGGTTACCCTAACAACCCCTTTGTGCACCGGCCCCCATGAAGAGCCACCCTCCCCAACAGTTCTGAAACAAGACTCACAACCACAAGGGGTGTACCAAACATAAGAGCCACAAAACGAATGTATGTGCAAGGCATGAACCATCTCGCTCAGAGTCATAACAAAAGGGAAGAAAAATCATGGAAGAAGGAACACCCATGAGAGCTCAAGAAAAAGAATATGATCAACGGAAACACAAAGGTCTAATCATGGGAAAATTCAACACACAATAGGTTTCCCATCACCTCTGGAAGCCTAACAAACTACCACCCATAACTTATCAAAAGGAAGTGACTTAAGAATTTATGGGTTCCCAAGTCATCCAAAACATGTTTATACATAAAGATTACCTTAATACTGAAATAAAACAAAGGAAAATATGATCAATCATGGAAGCACTAGCATGCATAAGAAATTAATTCCAAAGAGCACTCAGAATATAAAAAAAATAACTATCTAAACATGTTCAAAGACAACTATAAATACCCATTCATTTGAACATGAACATAATCAAATCTTATTAAAGATAATGTAATGAATAATTAAATAATTCACTATAATTAAAATTATTTCCTTCATAATATCTTGTAAATAGATAAGCACTATGAAAACCTATAGTATGCAAAACATCATATTTCTTTTGATTTAAAATTCCTAGCCTATACTTTTGTTTACTTCAAAATAATAGGTTTAATTAAAATGTAATATATACCTTTGATTATTATAAATAAATTCAATTAAGATCTAACATAAACAATTTATCTGCAAATCATAAATCTAATATTCAAGGAATTTGTAAATAAATTTAACTTTAAATTAACTTGCAATTATACCTAATTTTAAATGCACCTGAGAATAATCTCCAACTTGAATGTATTGGAAAATAAATCTGATTTGAATGTATCTGAAAATAGATCAAATTTAAAATGTACCTAGATTTGAATAAATAATACTTAATTTAATCTATTTATCTTTTTAGGAAAACAATACACAACTACACATCCTATAGAGCAACATACTCACACATACTACATGTATAATATATTTATAAATTTAAATTAAACATTATATAATACATATTATATGTATATATATATATAAGTAATTTATTTAACACAATCAAGTCATAAATATCAAAAGACCCCCAGATCGTCACTACATTTTACTCATCACAAAATCATTTTAAAAAAAATTAAGCAATTATATAACATATTGTGTGAGTGATTCACTACACCTTTAACACAAACCCATTCAATTTCCCTATAACTACTTATATATTCTCAAACCCAATCAATACCCTAATCCAATTCATTGTATTCTTATTTTCTGAAAGATACATAATAAAATCACATAGTCTTTTCTCATAATTGCAGAAATATTACCATCCAATAATAAATAATGAAAATTATATAAAAGACAACCACCTTAAAACCATTACCAACTACTTATTTGTTTCATTTAAAATGACTAAGAAAAGAATAAAGTTACAAATTTTCTACATATCTAATTTTCACTTTTGCACAACGTAAAACATTCTTTTAATAAATATTTAATACAAAATATATAGTTATTTAATTAAACAAATATAGTCAAGTTAGAATTTGATGGTTGTATGTATATGTATTGGACTGACCAAATATAATAATACATGCACATCAACTTACATATACCCGAAGGCCAACATGTATCTATTGATTACTAAAGTACAACATATTAGTCATATGCATCTAACTCAGATCCCAAGCATACAACACCTTCAGCCAATCACCAAATATAAATATATCTATTGGCTTCTAAACATAATGTATAAAGTGTATTTTGAATACCAAAAAACCTTATTAAACGTAAATATCAAGCCAAATTAGATCTTTGAAGGAAATATGTAATATTCAAAATTGAAATAGGAATGCATAGATTTAATAGCATTACAACCTACACGTAAAAGCTTATTCAAGCAGCGAATCCGCAGGGTTAGAGAGAGGGACTCCCAGCCCACCAACCAAGGTAGCTAATATGCAGAAACACAAAAGCCTCAACCAAAAAGTGGAATACAAAAAAATCAAGGCATGAGCAGGAAGAACTATAAGTGGTGACTAGAAGCATGAGATACATAGGCACACACACTAAAACTGACAAAATGGGAGCTTTGAATTGCTGCCTGGATAGCCAATAAGGAAGAAGGACAAATGGGGTTCCCTATAGCTCAAGCCAAAGAGAATATACCATAATTGTTTGGCAGAGATGTCATCTCATGGCTGGTAAGGCATGAGTTGATTGCTGAAAGATAAGCATTTAAAATGTTGAACACAAACCAAGCACATGACTAGTGGACAAAATCCCTCAAAGAAATGTAGGATATGCACAAAATAGGTTTACTAAAAAGGCTTAGGAATTTTTTAAGAAAATGCAATTGGTGGATGTAAGGCACCCTATTTACCATGCAAGCATTCAAAAAAGGGTCTGATTTTAGCTATGAAATTTGTGCTTATGACTTTGAGGAAGTTGCATGGAGGATATTATGTGATATTCCTGCATATGAAGGATTTCTACCTTTACTCACTATCAATGAAAAACTAACTTGTATATAAAAAAAAGGAAAAGTATGACTTATGATTTTTGTTCTAACAACTGGTTCAAGGTGGTCAATTTTCCCAATTCGAAATATATCAGTGTCTTTATAGCATCTCTTGAAGAATATATACACTTTGTTGGAGGGGATTTCAATAGGAGAACAACACTAGTATCGAGAAAAACTATTGGGAATCTCTTCCCAATATGAACAAATCAGGGATATATTATTCTAAGGGTTTTTTTTTTTTGATGGGTAGTTTTATGTGATAGGTTATTCAAAGAAATTTGAAGTTTTCATTTCATTAAACATAATCTAAATGAAACCATCGTGTAAACCTAAATGAAAGCAATTTAATATGGTTACAGAAGTAAAGAAAGATTATTCCAAATCCTAGATTACGAATTGACGAGACTAACCTGGGTTTTGACTAAAGATGAAAATGTTAAGACTACTTTTCCTTTGCAATTTTCCCTGTTTCCCATTTCTTCTCATAATTAATTTCACATTTGGTTTATCGGGTACTCAATGTCACTTTATTAAATTGAATCAACCATTGAATTCTTTTAAATATATATTTATATAAATATTAAAATTTACCCTTTTCAATTACGGTAATGATTTTCACCTTCATTTTAATATTTTACCCAAAAATTAGTTTATCACATTATTAAATTAAATCAACCATTTCATGTTGAGAATTCTCTTAAACAAAATATATATATTTTAAAAAAAGTTAGTGAATGCAAAATTTGAGAAAGTATTTATTTTTGAATAAATCCTTAACAACAATAAAATAAATAATATTATTTAATTCAATAAATAATATTATTCAATTAAATAGACAATATTATTTAATAGCTAATTGAAAATTTACACAACTACAATTAAAATATTATTCATTTAATTTTACAAACATAATTTAAAATTTTCAAACTAATTTAATATTTAATTAAATCCTTGATAATTTCACAAATCTCCTTACTAATTAAGTTTGATGATTAATTAAATTAATTTCAACCATAATAATGACCATCACTAAATAATGATAACACATCAAAATCGAGAAATTAACATATTAAAATTAATGCTTAAAACGAATGACAAAAGACAAAACGATTCCAAACAAGATAGGGTATTCACGAATGACATCATCGAACATTGATGGGATGACAGACATGGATGGGGATACTTTCTTGTCAAATCCCTAAACCATGTCATATCCATTGGGTATGTTGGGAATGCCCAGACCGGACAGTGCAGGTGGAGTTGGTGCCTGGTACCTGCAACCATGCATAAAACAAAGTGTCGAAACATCATATATATATTCAATGCCAAAGATGTCATGAGAGAGAATTGCAATGCGGAAGGGTGCTCATGGATGAACGATGCAACACTATCCCTCTCATCCAAACCTCAAGCAATAGCACATCATAATAAATATCATGAAGTGAGCATTAATCAATTTATGTAACCACACAATATTGCATAATCAGGTAAAGATGAGCACCATGCATCATTATATCATCAACACCATAAAATAGTATCATGTGCATCCAAGAAAAACACACAAGTCAAACAAGTGAAACAATCACCAACATAATCTCGAGTATGCATCAAACATAAACAATATCACACAGTATCCTAACAGAAAAATACCACGAGAGGCACTACATACCCCCCTAGAACTAGACTTACTCCTAGAAGCCAAAAAACAAAAAAGGAAATGACTCTTGAATATAAGATGCATCATCCCATGTTGTTGATGACTCATCATTAGGGTCCCATTGCACCTGCACTTGATAAATGTCTCTACCCCTGAGAATGAGCCTCCTATGCTAAAGAATGGTGATGAGCTCAAGTGCCATGTGGTCATCCTTGACTTGCAACACATTCGAGTCAAGCATGTAAGAAACATCTAGATAATAGGGCCTAAGTACAGAAAAATGAAACACAGTGTGTATACATGATAGAGTGGGCAGCAATGCTAGGCAATTAGCAATGGGGCCAATCCTCTCCAACACCTAGAACAGTCCCACAAAACAAGGCATGAGCTTAGAGCCTTTCCCATAATGGATAAGACTCTTTCACAGATGTGCTCACAGAAAAATCCAATCTCCAACAGAAAACTGATAGTTGACCCTATGTGCATCAACATACTTCTTTTGTCTATCCTACGCTACTACTAAGTTCTCTCTCATGCAAGCAACCTATTGCTCCATGTACTGAAGCATTTCAGGTCCAAGGAGAACTCAGTCCTCAAGATGGTCCCAACTCAATGGGGTCTGACAAGGATGACCATATAATTCCTGAAAGGGTGCCATGCCAATCGAGCTATGATAACCATTACTATAAGAAAACTCTACCAAATGCAAATAGTCCTCCCAATGAGGTTGTTGATCCATTACATACATATGGAGCATGTCCTCAAGAACCTGGTTGACTCTCTTGGTCTGACCATATGTTTTAGGATGGTAGGCAGAACTAAAGTTTAGTTGGGTTCCTAAGGAACATTTCAAGGACGTCCACAATGCAGAAGTGAACACATGATCTCTGTCGGAAATAATCTTTCACAAAATCCCATGCAGTTGAACAATGTCCTCCATGAATATTCTAGCTATAGAGGAAGTAGTATAGGAAGATCAAACATGAGAGAAGTCTTCCACTTTGGTCAACCAGTCGATAGTGATCATGATAGCATCGTGCCAACAAGAAGACATAGGTAAACCAACAATAAAGTCCACTGATATGATATCTCACTTCTATTTAGGAATGAGATGAGGCTATAAAAGACTTGTGAGATGATGGTTTTCTGCCTTAACTCTCTGACATTCCAAACATCTCGCCACAAAGTCTACAATGTTTCTCTTCATTCCAGCCCAAAAATATAGTGAATGAAAGTCTACATACATCTTCTTGACTCCCAGATGAGTAGAATAGGGAGCATGATGTGCCTAAGTCATGATTAGGGTAAAAAAACCCTCTACATGAGGTACATACATATGACCCAAATACCGCAAAATCCCATCAGATTCTAATGCATAACCCAAAAAATTCCCTCCAGAGCCCTATCTGACTTAATTTCTACCTTCACTACCTGATACCAACTATCTATAGGAAGTGTTGTGAGGATCTGGCACCTCAAATTCACACCAAGAGTTAATGCATATATCTCATGCCTCTACCGACTCAGAGCATCTGCCACTTTTTTTTCCTTTCCCTAGATTTACTTAACCTCAAAATCATATTCACATAGAAACTCCATCCATCTCCTTTGCCTGGAATTCAAGTTCTACTGTTTAAAGATATGCTGCAAGCTTCGATGATCACTATGTAGCTCGAACTGATGCCCCAGTAAAAAGTGCCTCCATCTAACAAGGGCATGAATAACTATGGCTAACTCCATATCATGCGTAGGGTAATTCAACTCATGATCCTTGAGCTTATGGGACTCAAATGCAATCACATAAACTTCTTGCATCAAAACAACTCCTAAGCCATCCAAGGAAGCATATGTACATACTACGAATTCCATAGTAGGATCAAGAACTCTAGGATCGGTACACTAGTCAACTTTTCCTTAAGGGTCTGAAAAGTTAATTGGCACTATTTTGACAAAAGAAACTTCTTTCCTTTCCTCTAAAGGTTAGTGATGGGATGTGCAATCCTCAAAAATCCCTCCATGAATCGCTGATAGTAACTTGCCAAACCCATAAAACTATGAATATCAGGAACATTCATGGAAGTTCCAATCAATGATGGCTTAAATCTTCAAAGGATCCATAGAAATACCTTCACCAGAGATAGCGTGACCCAAGAGGTAGGATTCGAAGGTCCACTATAGTCACCAATGACATAATTTTCAAAACACAACCATGACCAAACGATTCAACTGTTACCTTTACCTGAGAGGCCAATTCGACCTACCACTTATGCCTTGCCTTGCTACCACTAGCCTATAGTGCTCTACTACTGAAGGGGAAATAAATGAATATGATGCACCAGAATCAAAAGAGAATAGATATACTAGTTCCTTGTAACACACCTGATGTCTCAACCATGGTGCCCTAATGATCAGCCTGACGGTTGTCAACTGTCGCAAAGACTTGATGAGATCTGCCCACATCACCCACCATTGGTTCAAAAGTGTCTGGCCTCTTACTAAACCCTGAAGTATTCTTCTATATACATCATCTAGCAATATGTTCCTATTGACTGTAGGAGAAACAAATTGCACCTCAACCAAAACCTCTGCAACTCGATGGTGCATTTGATTGTTGATAACTGCTTTGACTAGGTGCTAACTGTGAACTCTATGAGGGCTGCTCAAAATAGTTACGCTGATTTCATTATTAACTTTGATTTCTTTTGAACTGAGTTCTGCTACTCTCTTGAGATTGAGAGTTTTTGTGTTTAGGTTGTGACTATTCCTATTGCTGACCTCCCTTAGAAGGCGCATGATGACTCCTAGAATAGCCTATAGCTTGAGGCTTCCCACCTCAAGATCCAAAACCAGATGTTGGTGCACTGCCAATCTAAACACATGTGTGACCTCCCCAAGCCATGGCCAAATTTTCCTCTTCCAAACCAGCCTTCTCAACAACTACCTCCATTGTCTTCGACTCGAAGACTTAGACTCCTCCACTGATTCAGGCATTTAATCCCTAGACAAAGTGTTGTACAAGCATCGCCTCATCATTTTAAATTTCCGCATACTACTTGAGCTCATAAAATCGACGCTTGTGCTAGTCGACTGACATTTCCATTTTTCTTAACTCATGAAATTCATTTGCTTAGCACTATCTCCAGTGGTCTGAGAGGAAACGGGCCCTAAATCTCTCCAAAAACAACTCCCAAGTCACCATGCTAATTTCTAGCTATAGTTTATGTTCTTCTAGTCACCACCACATAGATGTGAAGCCTCTGAGGTGCATAATGGCGCACCTAGCTTGAGTATTGCTATCATAAGGATGCATCGCAAAGCAACGATCCAAGTCTATTAGCCATGTTTCTACCTCAAGTCCTCTAGCACCATTGAAAGTGGGAGGATGAGCTCTCAATAGATCCCTCATGTGACCTACCACTACTACATCTTGCTCTCCTGATACTTCCTTCCACCTCAGATACCTCTCCCTTTCCCTCTCTGCTTGTTGCTCCCCTTCTGGCCTAGGGCCTAAACGACCAAGCACCTCCTCCAACAACTATAGTAACTGCAAACCACCCATTCCTAGCTTTTCTGGATTTGGGCCTCCTCCTTTTGGATGATTTTGAGACCCCTATTGTTCCTCACATTTTGATTCGTGGCCACTTTGTGACATAGTACTTTCATGGTTGGCTCTATGACCATCACTTCCTTGGCCTCTGCCACAACCATGACCTCTACTCTGAGGCATTCTCCTGCATGACATTAGAGAGGAACATGTGAGATCAATAGTTAAATGAAAAGGTTAGCCTAATGGGCATAATTAACCTAGAGTACCCAGAGTTGCAAACCTTTGTTCTAATACCAAAGATGTAATGCCTAGTCGTGTGAACTACAAAGAACAACAAACACCACACAATTTTTTTTTTGAAAGTGAAACATTGCATACAATGAATATGTACATGCATTACATGAAAAGAAATTATGCAATTATAGAATCATCTACATCCTCTAGGGTACATGTGGTGGAATTACTAAATGTAAAAACCATACCAAAATGAAAGCGAATAAACCAAGATTACATAATGATGTCATACAACCATTAATGATCAAAAGAGGGGAAAATAGTACATCATTTTATTACAATTGATTTCATATTTCCATAGATACAACATATCAAGGATACAATGGTACATTACATAATGCTTCCTTTATATCATTGGGAAGAGTACATTGAGTACAAGAATAATCACATTAATGAGGATTAAGGTACAAAATGAGGAGCAGTCTTCGACCAAGTGAAGCTCAAGAACTCTGCATCACAAACACATCTTGGGAACCCAATGGGGTGCATAGCATATTCCACTCAACCGCGTGGACCCAAAGGTCTACCCCCCATGCTAGGAGATGACAAGAAATGATCCACATCCAAAAAAGGTCAAGTAGACAAGGCTAACTCAACATCGACATAAAGCACCATCAAAAAAGTACAACACTTCCAGAGGCTATGAAAAAAAGGGAATTAAATAGATACTGTGGGAGAGTGTCATTGCATGGCCTTTCATGGATTATCCAGGAAACCTATCACAATGTGCCGCCTCCATCTATGGTTATTGTGACTACCTATCTCAAGGCACTACTCCATAGGGTTACTCATGTGGGACCACTTAACTTTCATGAGAACAAGGTAGTGATCTTACCCACTAGGTCTTCTCATCCCATTCTTAGCCTGTGAAAGAACTAATAGTATTGGTGAGGCACATAATTAATCTTGTATAATGTTTAACTACCCAAACCCACTAATTCATTAATTATATTATCACTTGTTTAGGAAACTCTTCCATGGGTAGCCTGTAGACATGTAAAATGTGCATGCACCTGATCCTGATTTTACTAACACCAGTTCATCCTAAATCATCTCTCTACTAATCATTTAATTAAATAATCTCTATTTAATTAAATTCATCTCATTTCATCTCTTAATTAAATAAATTATTTTTATCTGATTAAGTCATCATCTCCTATTAATTAAATAAATAACTTTGTTTAATTAATCCTATAGTCCCTCTTTTAGTTAAATAATTCATTTTATTTAATTAATCTCTAAAGTCATCTCATTTAAATTAAATAAATTAATATTTATTTGATTTAAAGCTAACACCATCCTCTTTAATTAAATAAATCAAATCTTATTTAATTAAGTCTAAAATCATTATTCCTCTCATTTTGGTTTATTTAAATCCAAAAATCTAAATCAAATGGTCAAATTAGCTAATCTCCTTTAAATTAATCAAATCTTGATTAATTTTAGTCTTAATCCATCAAATCCTCTAGATTTTGCAACTTGCACATGAAAATCAATTTAATTAATTTATAAATCATCTATTTTCATTCAAAAAAGGCATCAAAGATGGAATATTCCTCAAATTTGAAATCTCCCCCCAAAATGTCTTGTCCTCCAAACATGGCATTTAACATCTCTTACAAGTCCTTTTCTTGAGCCATGTGACATTAACTTCACCTTTCACCTCATCCTTCAAGCCATCTTTTGAATTTGAATCTCCCCCCTCTTTGCACATTCTCCAAAATGTGCTCAAGCTTCCTTCATTCACATCTTGACAAGTGGAACTTGCCTATTGGATGTTGAATGATCCCACATTCGTCCATTTTTCTCATTCCTTCATCTTGTTCTTCTATTTATAGAATGCTTCTCTTTGTATTTTGCATCCACAACTTAGAGAAAAGTTACTCTCTTCACATTGAGAGCTAATTTTATACATCTTCATAGCATTTGTCATCATCTTCGCTAGGTTATTGCAGATTTCACCAAGGAGCTCATTGTTCTTCATCAACAAGTGGATCAATCTTCATCAAATCATCACAAGGCTTGCAAAGGAGTTGGGAAAAGGCCAATTTCCACATCAAATTGGCACCAATTCCCCCATGGGATTGAAATTTTGCATCTTAAAATAGGATTTCATTGCTTTCTTGGTTCATTTATTTATTGTCTTTCCTATTTGAGCATTGCAAATGAATTTCATGGGGAATCTTGATTCTCACTTGCATTTGATCTAATAATGTGTTTGTTTGTTGTGTTCATGTAGGTATAGGATTGGGGTTCACATTTTGTCACTAGAAGAAGGGCTTGAATCACACATCTAACACATTTTTTTGATAAATTTTATAATTTTTTAACAATTTTGTTCGTTAGTCTCTGTTACAGTGCATCTGCAAGATCTTCCAATGCATCCACACTCTATTACGACGCATCCAGACCTTGTTTTGGCACTTTGAGTAGTGTTTTAGCACTTCTAAGCACTGTTTCAGTGCTTCTGAGCACTGTTTTAGCGCTTTTGAGAATTGTTTTAGTGCTTTTGAGCATGTTTTGGTGCTTTTGAGCACTGTTTTGGTGCTTCTAAGCATTCTTTCGGTGATTCTGAGCATTCTTTTAGCACATCTAAGAATTCTTTTGGCACTGTGAGCTTTGTTTTAGTGCTTCTGAGCATTGTTTTGACACTTTTAAGCACTGTTTTAGCACTTTTGAGCACTGTTTTAGTGCTTTTAGAGTCAGTTTTAAAATGACCATATCTTGGTCATACGAAGGTCTTTTTTGAAGTTTTTTTTTTGAAATGGCGTAGAATTTCATAAACTATACAATATTGTAGGTTTTTCTTAACTTTTAATGAGTTAAATTTTTTAGATTTACATATAAAGTCAAATCACATTATAACTTGGTCTAAGTTTTAGTGTTTTTATGCTTAATGATTCATCTAACCCCTATATCCTTTTGTTTCTTGATCTCATATAACATTTTGAGCACTGTTTACAGGTTAGGAAATCAAAAAGGGGAGGAGGAAACAAAATCAAAGCTTCTTATAACATCATTTCTCTATTGTATCAAGTGTCTTTACACACTCTTGGAAATAATTATAATTCCAAGTTTAAGGATTTTATCTCTTCAAGCTTGTAGGACTCAATAGATTTCAATTTGGGATCTAAAAAGAACAAGACAAAGGGATTAAAAAGAACCTTAGGAAAATTTACTATATTTTGTTTAAGGTTAACAATTGAACAATCAAATCTCACACTTTTTTTGGTGCACTAAAAAGAATTCACTTTTTCTTTGTGGACTTAAAATGAACAAGTGTTCCCATTTTTTTGTAATTACTAACACAAAGTAACATCATCAAAAGATGTATTCACTTCTCTCACACCTCATGATGATCTTGAGAATCAAAATGTTTTTGGTGACATTAAGTTGTGTAAGTAATTTCCCATACACTTCAATTTGGGTTTAAAATTGAACAACAAACTTTGCGAGTGTGAGTGGAACCTAGTGCATGTGTTCTCCCTTTGTTTCTAAATGAAGGTTGATCAAACTATGAATATGTTTTCTCACTATTTTTTATCTTAGAGGGCCTACCTTGTGGGAAAAAGTACTCACCCAAGGGAATGACCCAATCGGTAACACTTTAAAGCCAAGAGTATTTCTAGCTGGGATATAAAAGTGGGTACTAGAACAAAGGCCAATATCACGTAGTTGGATCCAACGAGAAGGGCAGCAATGGTCTCTTTCATTGGTGGGCCAACTCCTATGAATGAAAATTTTGAATTAAAACCCTTGTTGTAGAAAGGGAAAAATCCCTATCTATTTGTTGGTGCAAGAACGGTCCTTCTGAAGCTGCCCCACACTTTTATAGTTTTTAGTAGAAATAGAAAGTATGACATGGGATTTTCATGGGTGTTGATGCTTGGTTTCCTTGTATAAGTGAGTGTCATGGAGGGGAGCCAATGGGGTCAATCATTTAATCATTCACTAAAAATAAGCATAGATGGACTTGTCGAACTGGGGACTCAACAAATACAGTCTTTCATATCCATAGGGTTCTACTTGTTCTTGGTTACAAAACACTTTTCTTGTTCATAAACATTGAGAAACAAACATTTAACATTGTCATCAAAACTTCAAACCCTTTAGGAAGCAAATATAATTGACCAAATTCATGTGTTATTGCTTGCCCTTGGGATTTTATCCTTAGAGGTTTTAAACACTTGGATCATATCTCAATTTGCATACTAAATTCAACAATAGGGAAAAATTTTCTTAATTTCCTCAATCTCCACATAACACACTTTGTGGGATGATAATAAATCAAGACATTAGACATCTAGTTTGAAAATATAATCAAGAAAGTGTTTGTGGTAAAATCAACTCATTAATCAAGATGACATCAATTGAACCCCACACATGTCCTTGTTTATCTTTTGTCTTATGGTCTTTCAAGCAAACATTTATCTTTTGGTTTGAAGTACTCTTAGGGAAGAACATGTTCTTCAAAACCTTGGTCTTGTAAACAAGGTCCTTCTTAGGTTCATTTAGGATCAAATCAAACACTTCATTCGTCTCAAACATCGATCAAATCCCATCTCACAAACAACTTTTAGAACCCTAGAAAAATCATTCATACTAGACTTTTGGTAAAATCCTTCAAATCAACATAAAAAATCACCTTGTTTGGCTAAGTGTATAAGGATGAATACTTCTTCATGCACTTAGTTAAATTATCATCTTGTGGACAAGTTTCTTCCAAGACAACATCTAACCTATTTGAGTTTATGTGTTCATTATCAAATCCAAATCAAAATTAAATCGAAATCAATTCAAAATCAAAATCAAAATCAAATCCAAAATCCAAAATCCAAAAGTCCTAAAGTCTAGTATCTGTCCAAGGCTCCTAAAAGTACAACACCCATATCATTCACCCCTTTAATCCTCTCATCATTGGTCCTAAACACCTTAGAGGTCACTTTTGCAACAAGATGAAAACACAAGAAGGACATGGAATATAAACTTGATCCATACATCATGTGTAAAGCAAGTCAACCAAACTATCAAAGCCTTACAATGCCAATTGATTTTCAAAACTCACATTTATACAATACATACTTGGGATCATTAACTCCTACAAACCTCAATGGTACAACAAATGTGAGTATACCCAATCTAAATCTTGGAACACCTTTTCCGATGGTAGATTTAAATCTAAGTCCAAACTTACAAATCTGTCAACCAAATAATCAATGCATGAGTCTTCAACAAAACAACATTATCCCACCAAATCTATACATGCCAAATGAGAATATACCAAGTACAACTATACCAAACATGAACATTTTGAATCCACACTTGGTAAACTTTTGGATAGATATGTTTACAAATCACACGAATGTTGTTCAAAATCCATCACACCCATATGTCCCCCTCACCTTTCACAATGACCCATCATCATCATCATTTAATGCAACACTGCAAACCTATCTCCCCATGACCTCACAAGGAGAAGATGGCCTATTTGGACTAGGGGGAATTTTTTATCAAACATCATCATTTCCCTAAGGGAGCATGCCACTCACTCTCCGACCACTCCCACCCTTTCCATTAACATCAATATCACCTCTTGGTTTGGGGCTACCTTCACTACCACCGCTCATCCAAAACATCCCCCCAACCATCAAGGCATCATACCAAATCCTCCCCCCTTACCATTGATATCACAACAACAAATGGTGACCATCCCCATAGCACAAGCAACCAACACATTGTTTATCATCCCTCAAAACATGGTCTCTCAAGGACTAACCATATCGATCACACCATCCACCACTCAAATCCCAATCATCAATACAATGATACCTCTTATCACGACAAAAAGAACTATTCTAAAACCACCTCGACCACCACCACCACCCAAACCAAACACATCAAACCAATACATCATTGTGTTGTAAGCTGCTTAGCACGCTGCTTATCAGAAGGCACTCCAACAAAACCAAAACTGACAAGCTACACAACTAGTTGCTCAGCAAGTTGACCAAGCCACACTACAAGCCCAACAAGCACAAGACTAGGATCAAGTGCGAGCACAAGATCAAGCCCAATACCAAGCCCAACAAGCAAATGTTGTCCAAATCCCAACAAAATGTTAACAACTCCATGTATCGATCCAAGTCAACGATCACAAGATCAAGACCTATCCATCAATGAACACATGGAAGATGTTTCTACCTCATCTAAAGATCAAATTAACATACATCAAGAGTCACTTTTTGACCATGATAACAATCCCTCAACAATATCTGGAAATGATTTATTTCAAGGAGTGTTAACATTATTTGACCCTATAATCAATGATCCATCAACCAATCATCATGTTGAAAATGTCTCTACATCACCTAATGAGTTAGAGGACATATCTCAAAAATTTATTCTATAGCATGATCAACATCTCTCACCAAAGTCTAGCAATGGTCCTTTCCAAGACATATTGACATCCTTCGACCTCATGATTGTCGATATTGAAGGAATCTTCAACTCAACACTTGATCCAAATTCACTCAAAGATCAAGAGGATATTGGGCCACTTCCTATTCCTAATGAAGATATCCAAGAACCCTTTGTAAGCAATCCATCCTTTGAAATTGACCCATGTCAAGAACTTGATCCAAAGCATGTTGAAAGGAATTCTAAAATCATTCAAGATCAAGAATTTGTATCCCCAAGTTACTACAATAATCTAATGGATACTCTCCTATCTATACAAGATGATCATATCCACATAGCACATACTCCTCCATCTACCCATGATATGCTTTCTGTGGATGGACACATAGATGATCTTCATTCAGAATAGGATTCCTTTACTCTTGATATTATTACACAAAAAGAGTAGGTTATTGATTCCTATAGTCAAACAGAGTTATCAACATCAGAATCAGATATATCCCAAATTCATACTTAGGACATCATGTATGAGGATATCCAGCATTATCCACTCAAAGAAACGGGTCAGAAAGAATAGGACATTCTAGAGTTAGCAAAGTAGAAAATTGAAACAACATCATCTACAGTAAACATTTATCAGAGAAGGCTTATTGAACAAGACATCTAAAAATAGGTAGAATCAAGGAACAAAGGTGTTAATAGCACCATATTGGGGGAAACTTCATCTCAAGAAAATGTCAACATAGGGAGCACAAAAAATCCTTATGATGAAACCAAGGCCAATACTACAACCAGCCAAGTCACGAATCTTCATCCACCCATCACCCCATCCATGAATTGGGAATAGAACATCAGAAGAAAGATTTGAATCAAAGTATAAAGAACGTTATCAAAGCAAAAGAAGCCAAGGAGCACTATAATGGACAAAACAAATACAAGTGGATACCAAAGAATACAAAGAAAGATTATCCCTATCAAACTCCATTAGTCAAAGAAACTATGGGGAAAAATAAAAAAGGGAAAAGTATCCATCAAAGAGGTGAGGTCCACAAAAGCAAAAGAAGGATTCTCAAGCAATGTACAAATTATATCAAGTAGTTGGTCCTAATTCCACACACACATCCATATCCACCCATCATTTCCCATCTTCCCAAGTTAGGAGAGTCAAAGGTTCCAAGCTATCAACCAATCCATCCTTTATTCCTAAACACACTCCATCCATGCCTCCACACATGATATCCAATTCTCGCATTGACCATGTATTAGCATCCACCCTTCATCATAAGGATTCAGAAGGCACTCTATTGCGATGTGTGCACTGAGATAGAGTTAAGTTCGGTATCAATAAAGCAGATCAGAAATCTCAAAAGTTGCATTCAAGTGCACGTATCTTGGCAAAGCAGCTTCTTCAAGCATAATATTGATGGAACATTATGACAAGGGCATCTACATCAACACTACAAGGTGATTCAGAATAAGCTTAAAATATTTTGAAATAAAAAATAATAATTAAAAAAAATGAAAAAATATAAAAAATCCAAAAAAACAACCAGAAAAAGGATTGAAAACAGTAAAGAAAAAAATCATCCTCTAGTGAAAACCACTATGGTGGCACTTTGGGTAGGTACCATGATGAAAACCTAGAAAATGGGTGTTGTGTGTAGAATTGAGCATCTACATCCGCCATTTTAGGTAGAAGCATCCCATCCCATCCATAATAAATCCAACATTTCATCCATCCTATCCATAATAAATCCATTCATCCAGGAACCATTTATCCAATTTGTTTTCATCCATCTACATCCATCTTCCAAATTATCTTGATCTTGATAATGTTTGGTGAACACTTTACACTTGCTTATGGTAGACATCTTGACATGGGTCATTTTCATTGATCCTATCCTACCTAACATTATCTAAGCCATGAAGCATTCCTCTGTTCAAACACCTTATCTCATCGCAAGATAATCCTTGGTATCCTTTGAATTCTTATCTATATCCATCCTTCCATAAACCTATCCAAGCTTCCACCCATGGCATTCCATACATTGCTAGACACTGGGGGCAAATTTTTATGTCTTGCTTCAATAATAAATCTTGATCTATATCCATCAACTTATGTGGTGATCCAAACATTAGCAAACATAAAATCAAATTGGTCAAACCACTTGTGAGCAAGAATCCAAATCACCAGCCCATGGCACATTTTAACGAGAAGATGTTCCTTATCAAGCTTTATCTTTCATCGAACATCAATCCAAACAATCACTATCAGTCGCATCTAATGTGTGCTTCAACGTCACATCAAATCATCCAAAACATCTTTTGTTTCAAACCAAGCTTCAAAATCTTGATTAATCAAATTCAATCAATTGATCATCACCTTGGGATATCCTTCCCAATCCTTGTGGTGCTTAACACTATCCTCACATTGTTGTGTATCCTCAACAATGTTATCATCAATCCCTCATCATCTTGGGATATTCATCCTAATCCTTGTGTTGCTTAACACTATCCTTGCATTGTTGTGTATCCTCAACAATATTATCATCATCAATCCATCAATCTAATCAATCAACCTTAGCTTGGTTTTCAACAAAAATCCCAAACAAAGTAGTGATATTGTCACACATGTCCATATCTAAAACATCAAAATTGTGTGGAAAATCAAAAAACATTTAGAAAATCAAAAAATCCAAAAACATTCAAAAAAACAAGAAAACCCCAAAACATCCAAAATCATGCAAAAATCCAAAAAACATTAAAAAACCAACAAAATCTAAAAACATCCAAAACATATCAAAAATCCAGAACCACTAAAAAAATCCCAAAAAAAATCAAAAACTTGGTCATCTGAACTACGTCTCTGAGCTTAAACATAGGCAAGGCTAATCTTTGATCAGCCCATAAGACACAAAAACACAAAAACATTCGAAAAAGACACAAAATCTAAAAACATTCACAAAATCTCAAAAACCCCAAAACATTTGAAAATCTCAAAAAAAAAGAAAAAACATTTGTAAAATCTCAAAAATACCAAAAATAGCTTCAAAACATTTTCAAAATACCAAAAAATTTGAAATATTCCAGAAAATACAAAACTATCCATCCCATCTTGCTTTCACCCACAATAATCAATCATCCATAATAAATCAATCATCACCTTCATACTTTGGCAAAAAAAATAGAAACAAGTACAACAATCAGCAAAAACAAGCTTCAAATGTAAAATCAAAAGCAAACTTCAAACTTTTAAATGCAAAATCAAAATCCTGATCATTTTCAAACATGCCAATCAACTTTATATCAAAATCCTATCAAACAACTTATCAACCCATCATCATCCTATACAATACATGTCCTAGGATATATCATTCTGACAATGGGCATCATTCTGGATATCACTTTGGATACTTATCCTAAACAAAACACATCCCCTTGGCTAGCAGTATGAAGAACATTGACTTGTTTGTGTACTTTATCTTTTCTTTTTGATTTATCTTATTGCACTCACTCCAATGACCTCTCGATGATGTCTAATCAAAAAAATTTAGAGAGAAAGGAAAGGGCATCGATCATTATCTTTTTTCTGTTGTGCTTGCTGAAAATTTTTGTAATATAACTTGGCAAATACTTGCTTTGTTAGGTGCATCCTAGCAAAATTTATGTATGTCAGGTGTGAACAAGAATACTCCTATTTGTTTGTTGAGTCAAATTCCATCGCACTAGGTGCAACACCATCTTGGTTCTTTATACCCTAATACATCATGCCTACGTGTGTTATCAAACATAAGGTAATTGGCCCTTTGAAAATCCCAACTCCTCGAAAAGTAATCATCATCATCATTATCATCTCTAATAAATTTGGCTTGTTGGATTCTCTTGTCATTGTCTTATTTCTTCTTACTTCCCTTCGTGCTAACATGGTACCATGACAGTTAATCACAAATCATTATCATCATTGCATTCATCGTGCATCCACAAAACCGTTAGCATATTGCATACTACATATCATATCATATAAGAAACATTGATTATCTCACATGCATTGCATTTCATCATTGCATAATATAGATTGGTTATTCTAAGCATCTCATAATCCATACGTTTATCATCCATTTGCATAAACATAAAAGCATCATCATATCATCCATTATAGATAAACATCATAATCATCTCATTTATATCATCAATAATGTAACTATCATGGTAAAAATCAGGATCAAGTGGGTGTAATATATCAAAATAGGCATGAGGCTACCCATGGCTGATGACTGTCTACATCATCAAATCTGTCTACATCAAAAATACAAGTTGAACTAATCTTGAACCTCTTTGTTGAGAGATCGACCCTCAAATCAAGCCTCTTCGCCTGATCTCTCAAGGGGGAAATATACCGACATAATTCTTCATTCGTTGGTGCAGTAGTGGGGCATCCAAAAAAATCAAAGAATTTTTGAATTTTGATCAAGACAGTTTATTCTTTGAACCAACACAACAAGTACATTGCTTCAAAGAGGGGAAAAATGTAGACATGTAAAATGTGAATGCACCTGATCCTAATTTTACCAACACCAGTTCATCCTGAATCATCTATCTACTAATCATTTAATTAAATAATTTATATTTAATTAAATTCATAACATTTCATCTCTTAACTAAATAAATCATTTTTATCTGATTAAGTCATCATCTCCTATTAATTAAATAAATAACTTTGTTTAATTAATCCTATAGTCCCTCTTTTAGTTAAATAATTCATTTTATTTAATTAATCTCTAGAGTCATCTCATTTAAATTAAATAAATGAATATTTATTTGATTTAAAGCTAACACCATCCTCTTTAATTAAATAAATCAAATCTTATTTAATTAAGTCTAAAATCATTATTCCTCTCATTTTGGTTTATTTAAATTCAAAAATCTAAATCAAATGGTCAAATCAGCTAATCTCCTTTAAATTAATCAAATCCTGATTAATCTTAGTATTAATCCATCAAATCCTCTAGATTTTGCAACTTGCACATGAAAATCAATTTAATTCATTTATAAATCATTTATTTTCATTCAAAAAACATAAAAAATGGAATATTCCTCAAATTGAAATCTCCCCCAAAAGGTCTTGTCCTCCAAACATGGCATTTAACATCTCTTACAAGTCCTTTTCTTGATCCATGTGACATTAACTTCACCTTTCACCTCATCCTTCAAGCCATCTTTTGAATTTGAATCTCCCCCCTCTTTTCACATTCTCCAAAATGTGCTCAAGCTTCCTCCATTCACATCTTGACAAGTGGAACTTGCCCATTGGATGTTGAATGATCCCACATTCATCCATTTTGCTTCATCTTGTTCTTCTATTTATAGAATGCTTCTCTTTTTATTTTGCATCCACAACTTAGAGAAAAGTTACTCTCTTCACATTAAGAGCTAATTTTATACATCTTCATAGCATTTGTCATCATCTTAGCTAGGTTATTGCAGATTTCACCAAGGAGCTCATTGTTCTTCATCAACAAGTGGATCAATCTTCATCAAATCATCACAAGGCTTGCAAAGGAGTTTGGAAATGGCCAATTTCCACATCAAATTGGCACCAATTCCCCCATGGGATTGAGAGTTTTCATCTTAAAATAGGATTTCATTGCTTTCTTGGTTCATTTATTTATTGTCTTTCCTATTTGAGCATTGCAAATGAATTGCATGGGGAATCTTGATTCTCACTTGCATTTGATCTAATAATGTGTTTGTTTGTTGTGTTCATGCAGGTATAGGATTGGGGTTCACATTACCCTAACAACCCCTTTGTGCTCCAACCCCCATGAAGAGCCACCCTCCCCAACAGTTCTGAAACAAGACTCACAACCACAAGGCGTGTATCAAACATAAGAGCCACAAAATGAATGCACGTGGAAGGCATGAATCATCTCACTTAGAGTCATAACCAAAGGAAAGGAAAATCATGGAACAAGGTAGAACCACGAGTGCTCAAGAAAAAGAATAGGATCAATGGAAACACAAAGTTCTAATAATGGGAAAATTCAACACACAATAGGTTTTCCATCACCTTTAGAAGCCTAACAACCTACCACCCATAACTTATCAAAAGGAAGTGAATTAATCATTTACGGGTTCCCAACTCATCCAAAACATGTCTATACATAAAGATTACATCAATAGCGAAGTAAAACAACAGGAAAATATGATCAATCATGGAACCACTAGCATGCATAAGAAATCAATTCCAAAGAGCACTCAGAATATAAATAAAATAACTATCAAAACATGTTTAAAGACAACTATAAATACCCATTCATTTGAATGTGAACATAATCCAATCTTATTAAAGATAATGTAATGAATAAATAAATAAGCCACTATAATTAAAAGCATTTTCTTCATAATATGTTTTAAATAGATAAGCACTATGAAAACCTATAGTATGCAAAACATCAGATTTCTTTTGATTTAAAATTCCTAGCCTATACTTTTGTTTGCTACAAATTAATTAAAATTTAAAATATAACCTATAATAAATTTAATTCAAATGTAACATGCTTGTTTACTTCAAAATAATAGGTTTAATTAAAACATAATATATACCTTAGATTGTTATAAATAAATTCAATTAAGATCTAACATAAACAATTTATCTACAAATCATAAATCTAATATTAAATGAATCTGTAAATAAATTTTACTTTAAACTAACATGCAATTATACCTAATTTTAAATGCACTTGAGAATAATCTCTAACTTAAATGTATTAGAAAATAAATCTGATTTGAATGTATTTGAAAATAGATAAAATATAAAATGCAATTGAAAATAAATCTAATTTTAATGTACCTGGATTTGAATAAATTATACTTAATTTAATCTACTTATATTTTTAGGAAAAACAATACACAGCTGTACATCCTATATAGTAGCATACTCACACATACTACATAATATATTTATAAATTTAAATTAAATGTTCTATAATACATATTTGATATATATATATAACTAATTTCTTTAATAAATTCAAGTCATAAATCTCAAAAGACCCCTAGATCGTCACTACATATTACTCATCACAAAATCATTTTAAAAAAAATTAAGCACTTATATAACATATTGTGTGAGTGATTCACTACACCTTTAACACAAACTCGTTAAATTTCCCTATAACAACTTATATATTCTCAAACCCAATCAATACGCTAATCCAATTCATTGTATCCTTATTTTTTGAAAGATAAATAATAAAATCACATAGTATTTTCCAATAATTACATAAATATTACCATCCAATAATAAATAATGAAAATTATAAAAAAGACAAGCACCTTCAAACCATTACCAACTACTTATTCGTTTCATTTAAAATGACTAAGAAAAGAATAAAGTTAAAAAATTTGTACATATCTAATTTGCACTTTTACACAACCCAGAACATTCTTTTACTAAAGATTTAATACAAAATATATAGTTAATTAACCAAATATAGTCATGTTAGAATTGATGGCTATATGTATATGTATTGGACTGCCCAAATATAATAATACATGCACATCGACTTACATATAGCCAAAGGCCAACACGTATCTATCGATTACTAAAGTATGACATATCAGTCATATGCATCTAACTCGGATCCCAAGCATACAACACCTTCACCCAATCACCAAATATAAATATATCTATTGGCTTCTAAACAAAATGTATAAAGTGTATTTTGAATGCCAAAAACCCTTATTAAACATATATCTCAAGCCAAATTAAATCTTTAAAGGAAATCTATAATATTCAAAATTGAAATAGGAATGCATAGATTTAATAGCATTACAGCCTAAACATATAATCCACTTCAAGTAGTGAATCTATAGGGTTAGAGAGAGGGAATCCCATCCCACCAGCCAAGGTAGTTAATATGTAGAAAAACAAAAGCCTCAATCACAAAGTGGAATACAAACAAATCAAGGCATGAGCAAGAAGAAATGCAAGTGGCAACTAGAAGCATGAGATATGCAGTCACACACACTAAAACTGACAAAATGGGAGCTTTGAATCATTACATGGATAGCCAATAAGGAAAAAGGATAGATGGGATTCCTTGTAGCCCAAGCCAAAGATAAGATACTAGAATTGTTTGGCAGAGATGTCATTTTGTGGCTTGTAAGGCACGAGTTGATTGTTGAAAGATAAGCATTTAAAATTTTAAACATGGACCAGGCATGTGACTGATGGACATAATCCCTCAAAGAAATGCAGAATACGCACAAAACAAGTTTACTAAAAAGGCTTAAGAAAATTTCAAGCAAATGCAATTAGTAGGTGTAAGGCACCCTATTTACAATGTCAACATTCAAAAAAGGGTCTAATTTTAGCTATGAAATGTGTGCTTATGACTCTGAGGAAGTGGCATGGAGGATATTGTGTGATATTCCTGCATATGAAGGATTTCCAACTCTGGTCATTGTCAATGACAAAATGATTTGTATAAAGAAAAAAAGGAAAAGTATGACATGATTTTTTTCTAACAACTGGTTCAAGGTGGTCGATTTTCCCAACTTGAAATATAACAGTGTCTTTACAACATCTCCAGAAGAATATACACACTTTCCTAAAGGGGATTTCAACAAGAGAACAACACTAGTATAGAGAAAAACTAGTGGGAATCTCTTCCAAATATGAATAGATCAAGGATATATTATTCTAAGGGTTTTTTTTTTTATGGGTAGTTTTATGTGATAGGTTATTCAAAGAAAATTGAAGTTTTCATTTCGTTAAACATACTTTAAATGAAACCATCGTGCATGTAATAACACTCCGTGTTGGTTGTTCTGAACTTTTGTGTGAGTATTTGTGTGTGCTTCATTGATTACTGTGTTAATTGATTGTGTGAAAATATAATATGTTAGTAATCATGTTTAAATAATTAATTAAATCATAAGTGATTTGCAAAGTTATTTAAAATATGATTAGAAATTAAAATCAGAACCAATTAACTTAAATCAAATGATTTAGAACAAATGATCAAATTAAACTAATTCGTTATAAGTAAAAGTGATATTATTAGATAAATTGATTTAAATTGTTAAATTGAAGTTAATAATAATTATGAACAATTAATCTTGAAAAGATAATTATAAGAATTTAAATGGATAGGAAGCTGAAGTGTCTTAAAACAAGAAAAGCTGGAAAGAAACTACTCCTATAGAGCATTTGGAAGTTGAAGAGAGCTGGGAGTATGAAAAATAATTAATAGTTATATTTAGCTTTCGAGGGAAAGATAGGGAGCTGGGAAAAAAAAACAATTGGAGGGAAGGAGGAAGAAGAAGAGGCTTTCTCTGCAAAACCAGATTGAAAAGAGGCAAAAGAAGAAGCTGGCTGAAGAGCATCTCCAATCCCAGCTGGATGCGTAATTTTACAGGTTTTCTACTTTTTATCCACATCTCTTGTTGAAAAATGCAAGTACACCTGAAGGATTTGAATGCATATTGTTTGAATTGTATGAAAAAGTTGTGAAAATCTGAGAAAATATATCTCTTTCCTATGAGTGCATTGGAAGTATTTGCACAATTTTACCTCTTTCAGAATTGGGGGTTTATCTTATTATTCTTTATTTTACTGGGGTTCTTGAAAGTGTTTTTCAATTTAGAACTGTTATTCTATAAATAAATAAATGCCTGTATGTGTATGTGTATGTGTATATATATATATATATATATATATATAGTGGTAATACTTTGTATCAGTTTATATATTTATACTGCCCGAACCTCATATCAAATTCGAAATTCATAGAGAATGTATCATTCAAAATCCAAGCGTCGTTTCTTTTATTTGGAATTGGATTTTTGCTTGTTTGGGGATTATACCCCAGCCCTGCCCATGGAGGAAGGGCGGCGCTGTGAGAGGGCAGCGCCCTCCACAGGCCACGGCCTGTGGAGGAGGCACTGCCTCCTCACAGCTAGTGCCTTCCCCTATGGGGGAGGCATTGGCCTTCCCTTATGTGGGAGGCGTTGGCCTCAAAGCCTCCAATACATAGCGTATTTTCTTCAAACATTCTTGGTTTTTTTTTAAACTGCGAACTATTGAAATTTAATTATCTTTCTTCATTGCGAATTATGGAAACTTCGATGAGTGCATTGAAAGCACTGTCAGTTGCCACTCAAGTATAGATTGTATATAATTTTTTTTATCTTATATATATATATATATATATATATGTACACACATGCCAAATAGGCTTTTAGTCTCTGTTTTCCACAGAAATTTCTTTCAACTGTTTTGAAAATATACTCAAATCATAGCATCGAATATATACTCCGCAAATTCATTAGTGAATTTATTACAATACTAATATAAACCTACAGACATAAGTAGATATTTCTAAACATTTCTGAGAACAAATACCTATTCAACAATGATATAATAAAACAAATGTAGTATTGAAGTATTGATCTCTTTTAAATTTGTAGGAAGTTCTTTGGACAAATGAACAAAGGTGTATATATATATATATATATATATACAAATATACACACAGATTTGTATATATATATATATATGTATGAAAATATATATATATACTCAAACAGATGTGAATATCCATTTATAAAAATGACTCTTTATTATAATTGGTTATCCATTTATAAAAATGACTAGTTATTAATTGGTTATTATAGAAAGTATTTCTTATAATTAGTAGTGTTGTTAGGATAAATTGACCCATTAGTAAAATAATGTTTTAGAGGGAATTGACTTAATTATTTAGATTATTAGAAGCCCCGATTAAATGAATGAACTTCTTGCAGTAATTATAGAAAGTTGTTTATGTCCAAAGCAAATGAACTCTTTTGTTTGAGAGTATTAATTGATTTTGAGAACTATGAAATTTAGTTACTTAAATCGGGTAATGAAGGGAAAATTATTTAAATAAATTGTTCTTGAATTGAGACTTCCTTTTTAGTTATTTCTCTTGAATTGATTAGGAAAAATGATTAATTAATTTTAGGGGAGTGATTTCAATATTAGAAGCTAAAAATATAAATAGGTTGGATATTGGTTGAGGTGATATATAATTAAAGGATATTGTTTTGAATAAATAAAGTTAATAATTGTTGGTATGAAATATTGCCATGTAGTTAGTCATCATGTATTAAGGATGGTGAAGTATAGAATCCTCACATTTGTACTTTAAGAGGAAACATATGTTCTTTTAGAATATTATTAATCATTGTATCTAATTTAGAATGGAAAGGTAGGTTAAAGATTTTAACTTGAGATTTATTTAAATGAAAAATTTAAAATATGGAATATATATTGACCTTTTCTTATATGTTCTCTTATTTGGTGATTTAATTTTTATAGTACTAATTTCGTGATATCTTTTAATTCTTTTATATTTCTTTTAGTTTAAGAATTAAATAAATATTATATTATCTTAATATCTAACTCCTCTCATCTTATAGAAATTCACTAGGAACAATGATTCTCTTATTTGTATATTCTAATTAAGTAATTGTTGAGTATTGTGTCAGGGGTGTTTGTACTGAACTTTTATGGAATTGTGAATCCTTGACCATGGTTAAGTATTTTAGTAAACTCTATTTGACTTCATTATGATAGTTTTATAAAATTGATTCAACGAAATAAATTGTTCCTTGAATTGAGTTTCATTCTTAATTATTTCATTTGGATTGTTAGCTAGTGGATCACTTTATGACAATTCGAGTGTCTAATCGATGAGGTTCTTATATGGATAGTTATTTAGAACTTGAGATTGTAATTGGCCTGTTTGTTGAGAAGATTGATTTTTGTTCTGATTGATAATGTGAATAGATAATTGTTGTTGTTGCCATGTTTTCTGATTTTTATTTACGTACCAATCTAAGGGATTCTTGTGAGGAGAAAATTGAGGTCTTCCATGGAATGCCTAATTGGTGGTTTTTGGATGTTGAATGATTTTTGTTGAATTAAAGGTTGATTTCTTCTATGATTCCTGTTTGAGATGACACCATTATGGATTTATGGATTCTATTTGTGTTTTAGAGTTGATTGATTTGTGGATGGGATTTGATGAAACTTCCTTTGTATGGCTTTTCGGAGTTAATCTCATATTTGGGGGAAATTTTATCCTTGTATTGGAATTATTGGGGAAAAAACTCATGTTGCTTCACTTTACCCCCGTTTGTGGGTTTTCATTCTTTTGGCTTCCAGAGGCTTGAGATGATTGACAGTTGATGTTCTCTCTCTGTATGTGCCCTTGATGTGGCAAGTGTTTTGGTTTCATGATTTTGAAAGGGTTGTATGAGAATTGTTGAGACTTTAATTTTGTACTTGTTAGCGAGATGGGTAATGCCTCGCAATGCTTTTATGTGGTGATTCCTTGTTCAAATTATGATAGTACAACCCTTGGTTTTTATGTTGTTGGGTCTCTAGGGAGAGTGGCTCCTCGTGGGGGCCGGCTCCTCGTGGGGGCCGGCGCCCCGTGTAAGGGGAAGGGCACAGGATAACCCACGAGTGAGTTGGTAATCAAGTGAAAACCTAATAATTAACTTAGGAGGGTTGGGTAGTAATATCATTATAAGATTTAAAAAAAAATGGATGCCTCGTCTTCATTAGTGCTTCCGTAGACTAATGGAAGGCTGAGAAGGCCGTGGTTGGCAAGGTCGTAACCTCGTCCTCATGAGAGGTTATCGGCTCTGCATGAGCTACCCTATGGTGCCGGCGCCTCAAGTAGGAGGAAGGGCCAGGATATCCATAGATGGGGGGCGCCTCAGTTTGGAGGAAGGGCCAGGATAACCCATGTAGGCTATTCGATGACACTCTCCCCTAGTTGCCCATGTGTTTTACTTTATTGTGTTCCTCTGGAAGTAGGTTATGGGAGTTGGTTTAGATTGTTGTTTGAATTGATTTAAATTGATTATTGTTTTAATACATCTTTAGTATACTTTGTGGTCTTGTATGATCTCATTTATATTTGATTTACGATCTTGTATTCTTATGGTACTATGTTATGATGTTATTGTTTTGTTTAATTGCAATTTGGAATTGTATTATGGTTATTAGTTCAGTTTATTTTGGAAGTGTTTCATGATCTTCCTTTGGTTACTTGTTTACAGGTTATTGGTTTGTTTAATGTGATGAGAGTTATGATTTTAAGTTATGATGTTGACTCTTGGATGTTGTTGATTATGTCATGGTAATCCTTGAGTTTTATGATACTTTTGTATGGCGTTGAGTCTAGTGGTTCCGTGTTTGGATGTTCTTGGTTGAGGACTTTTCTTGTTAGCTCCTAGCACGGGGGGTGGGTCTTCGGACTCACATGGTCGGGTGGAACGTGCTAAGCACCCCATTGGGTCCCCAGTCGAGGATCGAGAGGTGCGGATTGGTGCTGTTGCAGCGACTCCAGAGTTGTGTCTGTCATGGAGCTAGTTTTCATCTATTCATTTGTATCATGATTCTTGTTGTATGGTTTTCGTGCATATTGGAAACACTCTTGTATCATTGTACCTCTTGAGGATTGTACTGTAATGTAATGTTAACTCGGTGTGGATTTTGGCCGTGGCAATTGTTATCCAATGTGTTAAGTTAATTATGCATATGTTGTATTTATGTACTCAGATGGTTTATTATCAATGATTATCATGTATGCGTTATATTTGTTAATGTTTATTTTGTTATGGATTATATCTTTGGATTTTTTTCTTTATTGTCGTTGTGTGGATCTCAATCTCATAATGACTCCTCATGTACCCCAAGGGATGTATGTGTTAGCGAATCTGCTTAAATGAAATTCATGTCATGTTTTAATGTGTATTACATGTATGTTATGTTAACTTTAAAAATAAAATAAAAAATTGTGCTATAATTATTGTTTAATTGTCCTTTGGGGTTCGCACGGTGGGGCGTTACAACATGGTATCAGAGCCTAGGTTCATACACTGGGCACTATGTGTACTCACTATGTAACCTTGCGCTTAGACCCGTGAGTCTTGAGTTTCACTTTTCTTTTGTCATTGTTGTGAACTTGAATTTCTTTCGTTGGATGGTGTTGGGTCGATGGTGCAGGAAACTGATGGGAAAGGATAGGACCCTCGGTGTAGTGCGCAATGCACCGATATCCTTCCTGTCAGGGATGCTCTATGGACCCTTGAGTTTTAGTGTGATGTGTTTCTTGGTGATGTGTTTTATGTGTGTGAATAGGTCAAGTGTGTGTGGAATTTGCGATTTTGTTGTCCTTGAGTGATGAATTATGTTTTCTTGAATCTGTGAAGGTGTAAAATTTTACCCTTTTTATTGAAATTGATGTGAATTTTGGTGTTGAATAATGGTTAAAGTGGAGTTCTTTGTGTGAAAATTATGAGTTTTAACGAAAATGTAAGGTTTTGTGGATAATTATTCTATGATTTTTAGCAGAATATAGTATCTTGAGGCTAAGATGCAACTTGAATTATTGGTACTAATGTGCAATGCTCTATGGTAGCTTTTGATTTACAGGAAGTGGGCTTCAGAAAGCATAGTGACGAAGGTAATGTAATTGTAATATGCAGGTATAGATACTTATAATGTCAAGTAGTAATTCATTTTGATATAGTAGATGAATTAGGTTTATGGTTAGTATCCTTATACGAATATTTCCTAACTAATAAGAAGAAAATTGTTTACGAGTTACTAGAATTGTTTTGAATACTATGTGCAGTTTGGTGGGAGGGACAGTATGGTATCACTCGCTCACGAGTGCCCTACTATGCTGGGAGTTCCTCTCACGATGTATTTGTGATATATATATGTATTGTGCACGACGTTGTTTGCATGCAGGATTGCAGGAACTAAGTCTCGATTCCACCTGCATTGTCAGGACAGGGCGAGCATCATAAACACCCAATGGGATTGACGTGGAAAAAGAGGAACTGACAAGAAAGTTTCCCCAACCTAGTTCGTCATATGTCCTGGTGGTTGACCAATTTGGTCTGGTTGCAACCCCGTCACCATTTTTTTTTGTTTTGGTATCCTTTCCTTATTTTGGTTTGTTTAATTTTTGTTGCTTACTTGATGGCGTTTAATCGATGTTTTAATTTATGGTGTTGATGTGCTTATGATCATTGATATTGTTGTGTTACCATGTTTATGATTGAGCTCAACTTTGGGAGTAAGTCAATTTTTAAGGGGGGGAGGATGTAATACCCCTCCATGTCGGTTGTTCTGAACTTTTGTGTGAGTATTTGTGTGTGCTTCATTGATTACTGTGTTAATTGATTGTGTGAAAATATAATATGTTAGTAATCATGTTTAAATAATTAATTAAATCATAAGTGATTTGCAAAGTTATTTAAAATATGATTAGAAATTAAAATCAGAACTAATTAAGTTAAATCAAATGATTTAGAACAAATGATCAAATTAAACTAATTCGTTATAAGTAAAAGTGATATTATTAGATAAATTGATTTAAATTGTTAAATTGAAGTTAATAATAATTATGAACAAATAATCTTGAAAAGATAATTATAAGAATTTAAATGGATAGGAAGATGAAGTGTCTTAAAACAAGAAAAGCTGGAAAGAAACTACTCCTATAGAGCATTTGGAAGTCGAAGAGAGCTGGGAGTATGAAAAATAATTAATAGTTATATTTAGCTTTCGAGGGAAAGATAGGGAGCTGGGAAAAAAAAACAATTGGAGGGAAGGAGGAAGAAGAAGAGGCTTTCTCTGCAAAACCAGATTGAAAAGAGGCAAAAGAAGAAGCTGGCTGAAGAGCATCTCCAATCCCAGCTGGAAGCGTAATTTTACAGGTTTTCTACTTTTTATCCATATCTCTTGTTGAAAAATGCAAGTACACCTGAAGGATTTGAATGCAAATTGTTTGAATTGTATGAAAAAGTTGTGAAAATCTAAGAAAATATATCTCTTTCCTATGAGTGCATTGGAAGTGTTTGCACAATTTTACCTCTTTCAGAATTGGGGGTTTATCTTCTTATTCTTTATTTTATTGGGGTTCTTGAAAGTGTTTTTCAATTTAGAACTGTTATTCTATAAATAAATAAATGCATGTATGTGTATGTATATATATATATAGTGGTAATACTTTGTATCAGTTTATATATTTATACTACCCAAACCTCATATCAATTTCGAAATTCACAGAGAATGTATCATTCAAAATCCAGGCGTCGTTTCTTTTATTAGGAATTAGATTTTTGTTTGTTTGGGGATTATACCCCAGCCCCGCCCATGGAGGAAGGGCGGCACTGTGAGAGGGCAGCGCCCTCCATAGGCCACGGCCTGTGGAGGAGGCGCTACCTCCTCACAGCCAGTGCCTTCCCCTATGGGGGAGGCGTCGGCCTTCCCTTATGTGGGAGGCGTTGGCCTCAAAGCCTCCAATACATAGCGTATTTTCTTCAAACATTCTTGGTTTTTTTTTAAAACTGTGAACTATTGAAATTTAATTATCTTTCTTCATTGCGAATTATGGAAACTTCGATGAGTGCATTGCAAGCACTGTCAGTTGCCACTCAAGTATAGATTGTATATAAAAAAAATTATATATATATATATATATGTACACACATGCCAAATAGGCTTTTAGTCTCTGTTTTCCACAGAAATTTCTTTCAACTGTTTTGAAAATATACTCAAATCATAGCATCGAATATATACTCCGCAAATTCATTAGTGAATTTATTACAATACTAATATAAACCTACAGACATAAGTAGATATTTCTAAACATTTCTGAGAACAACTACCTATTCAACAATGATATAATATAGTAAATGTAGTATTGAAGTATTGATCTCTTTTAAATTTGTAGGAAGTTCTTTGGACAAATGAACAAAGGTGTATATATATATATACAAATATACACACACAGATTTGTATATATATATATATATATGTATGAAAATATATATATATACTCAAACAGATGTGAATATCCATTTATAAAAATGACTCTTTATTATAATTGGTTATCCATTTATAAAAATGACTAGTTATTAATTGGTTATTATAGAAAGTATTTCTTATAATTAGTAGTGTTGTTAGGATAAATTGACCCATTAGTAAAATAATGTTTTAGAGGGAATTGACTTAATTATTTAGATTATTAGAAGCCTCGATTAAATGAATGAACTTCTTGCAGTAATTATAGAAAGTTGTTTATGTCCAAAGCAAATGAACTCTTTTGTTTGAGAGTATTAATTGATTTTGAGAACTATGAAATTTAGTTACTTAAATCGGGTAATGAAGGGAAAATTATTTAAATAAATTGTTCTTGAATTGAGACTTCCTTTTTAGTTATTTCTCTTGAATTGATTAGGGAAAATGATTAATTAATTTTAGGGGAGTGATTTCAATATTAGAAGCTAAAAATATAAATAGGTTGGATATTGGTTGAGGTGATATATAATTAAAGGATCTTGTTTTGAATAAATAAAGATAATAATTGTTGGTATGAAATCTTGCCATGTAGTTAGTCATCATGTATTAAGGATGGTGAAGTATAGAATCCTCACATTTGTACTTTAAGAGGAAACATATGTTCTTTTAGAATATTATTAATCATTGTATCTAATTTAGAATGGAAAGGAAGGTTAAAGATTTTAAGTTGAGATTTATTTAAATTAAAAATTTAAAATATGGAGTATATATTGACCTTTTCTTATATGTTCTCTTATTTGGTGATTTAATTTTTATAGTACTAATTTCGTGATATCTTTTAATTCTTTTATATTTCTTTTAGTTTAAGAATTAAATAAATATTATATTATCTTAATATCTAACTCCTCTCATCTTATAGAAATTTACTAGGAACAATGATTCTCTTATTTGTATATTCTAATTAAGTAATTGTTGAGTATTGTGTCAGGGGTGTTTGTACTGAACTTTTATGGAATTGTGAATCCTTGACCATGGTTAAGTATTTTAGTAAACTCTATTTGACTTCATTATGATAGTTTTATAAAATTGATTCAACGAAATAAATTGTTCCTTGAATTGAGTTTCATTCTTAATTATTTCATTTGGATTGTTAGCTAGTGGATCACTTTATGACAATTCGAGTGTCTAATCGATGAGGTTCTTATATGGATAGTTATTTAGAACTTGAGATTGTAATTGGCCTATTTGTTGAGAAGATTGATTTTTGTTCTGATTGATAATGTGAATAGATAATTGTTGTTGTTGCCATGTTTTCTGATTTTTATTTACGTACCAATCTAAGGGATTCTTGTGAGGAGAAAATTGAGGTCTTCCATGGAATGCCTAATTGGTGGTTTTTGGATGTTGAATGATTTTTGTTGAATTAAAGGTTGATTTCTTCTATGATTCCTGTTTGAGATGACACCATTATGGATTTATGGATTCTATTTGTGTTTTAGAGTTGATTGATTTGTGGATGGTATTTGATGAAACTTCCTTTGTATGGCTTTTCGGAGTTAATCTCATATTTGGGGGAAATTTTATCCTTGTATTGGAATTATTGGGGAAAAAAATCATGTTGCTTCACTTTACCCCCGTTTGTGGGTTTTCATTCTTTTGGCTTCCAGAGGCTTGAGATGATTGACAGTTGATGTTCTCTCTCTGTATGTGCCCTTGATGTGGCAAGTGTTTTGGTTTCATGATTTTGAAAGGGTTGTATGAGAATTGTTGAGACTTTAATTTTGTACTTGTTAGCGAGATGGGTAATGCCTCGCAATGCTTTTATGTGGTGATTCCTTGTTCAAATTATGATAGTACAACCCTTGGTTTTTATGTTGTTGGGTCTCTAGGGAGAGAAAACCCAATAATTAACTTAGGAGGATTGGGTAGTAATATCATAATAAGATTTAAAAAAAATGGATGCCTTCATTAGTGCTCAAGCAGACTAATGGAAGGGTCAGAAGGCCGTGGTTGGCAAGGTCAACCTCGCCCTCATGAGAGGTTATCGGGTTCGCATGAGCTACCCCATGGGCGTTCCAAGGTGGCCTCAAGTAGGAGGAAGGCCGATATCCATAGATGGGGCCGCCTTTGGAGAAGGCCAGATAACCCATGTAGGCTATGATGACACCTCCCTGCTGCCCATGCGTGTTTTTACTTTATTGTGTTCTCCGAAGTAGGTTATGGGAGTTGGTTTAGATTGTTGTTTGAATTGATTTAAATTGATTATTGTTTTAATACATCTTTAGTATACTTTGTGGTCTTGTATGATCTCATTTATATTTGATTTACGATCTTGTATTATTATGGTACTGTGTTATGATGTTATTATTTTGTTTAATTGCAATTTGGAATTGTATTATGTTTATTAGTTTAGTTTATTTTGGAAGTGTTTCATGATCTTCCTTTGGTTACTTGTTTACAGGTTATTGTTTTGTTTAATGTGATGAGAGTTATGATTTTAAGTTATGATGTTGACTCTTGGATGTTGTTGATTATGTCATGGTAATCCTTGAGTTTTATGATACTTTTGTATGGCGTTGAGTCTGGTGGTTCCGTGTTTGGATGTTCTTGGTTGAGGACTTTTCTTGTTAGCTCCTAGCACGGGGGGTGGGTCTTCGAACTCACATGGTCGGGTGGAACGTGCTAAGCACCCCATTGGGTCCCCAGTCGAGGATCGAGAGGTGCGGATTGGTGCTGTTGCAGTGACTCCAGAGTTGTGTCCGTCATGGAGCCAATTTTCATCTATTCATTTGTATCATGATTCTTGTTGTATGGTTTCCGTGCATATTGGAAACACTCTTGTATCATTGTACCTATTGAGGATTGTACTGTAATGTAATGTTAACTCGGTGTGGATTTTGGCCGTGGTAATTGTTATCCAATGTGTTAAGTTAATTATGCATATATTGTATTTATGTACTCAGATGGTTTCTTATCAATGATTATCATGTATGTGTTCTATTTGTTAATGTTTATTTTGTTATGGATTATATCTTTGGATTTTATTCTTTATTGTCGTTGTGTGGATCTCAATCTCGTAATGACTCCTCGTGTACCCCAAGGGATGTATGTGTTAGCAAATCTGCTTAAATGAAATTCATGTCATGTTTTAATGTGTATTACATGTATGTTATGTTAACTTTAAAAATAAAAATAAAAATTGTGCTATAATTATTGTTTAATTGTCCTTTGGGGTTTGCACGGCGGGGCGTTACAGTGTAAACCCAAATGAAAGAAATTTAATATGGTTACAGATGTAAAGAAAGATTATTTCCAAATCCAAGATTACCAATTCATGGGACTAACCTGTGTTTTAACTGAAGATGAAAATTTTAAGACTACTTTTCCTCCAAAATTTTCCCAATTTCCTATTTCTTCTCAAGTTCTACCAGCTGCCAAGTTTCCTCACTTTTTACCAAAGCACCCAACACAGTAAAAAAAATTGTTTTCTAATACTATATCCTCCCATTTCACCTCCTTGTGAAAATAAATTATGCGAAAACTTTAAAGTTTTTCGAGAATCACCAAAACAGGTAGAAAATTATCATAATTCCTTTTCAACACCTGACAATTCTATTCTCCCTGACTAACCACTTGTTGGAAGATTTTTATGTTTAAAAAAAAAACATAAACCTATCTCCACTAAGTTCCCAAATTTAATAATTATCAACTACCATTTAATTTCACCTTTGGTTTATCGGGTAGTCAATGTCACTTTATTAAATTGAATCAACCATTGAATTCTTATATATATATATATATATATATATATTTACCCTTTTCAATTATGGTAATTATTTTAGCCTTCATTTTAATATTTTACCCAAAAATTAATTTATCACATTATTAAATTAAATAAACCATTTCATGTTGAGAATTCTCTTAAACAATATATATATATATATTAAAATAACCGAATGCGAAATTTGACAAAGTAATTATTTTTGAATAAATCCTTAACAATAATTAAATAAATAATATTATTTAATTCAATAAATAATATAATTTAATTAAATAGACAATATTATTTAATAGCTATTTGGAAATTTACACAGTTGCAATTAAAATATTATTCTTTTAATTTTACAAACATAATTTAAAATTTTAAAACTAATTTAATATTCAATTAAATCCTTGATAATTTCACAAATTTCCTTACTAATTAAGTTTGATGCTTATTTCAATTAATTTCAACCATAATAATGACCATCACTAAATAATGATAACGCATCAAAATCGAGCAATTAACATATTAAAATTAATGCTTAAAACGAATGACAAAAGACAAAACGATACCAAACAAGATGGGGTATTGACGGATGACATCGTCGAACATTGACGGGACAACAAACATAGATGGGGATACTTTCTTATCAA